>APFE030426394.1:90346-223009 GCA_000404065.3 Pinus taeda | reverse complement strand
GACATCAAAAAAGCAATGTAACTCTGGTTCCGCACTTTCTCTTACTTTTGCCTACAGGCCCGCACCTTTTGTTCAAGTTATCTGCGTACTTATACGCTCTGTATTTAAAGCGGAGGGTGCGTACCCCTGTAAAAGTCAAAAGGCACAATCTTTATCTTAAAAAACTCATCTTGGGTTAATTCAAGAGTTTTCTAGAAGCATTTGTTACGTGGATTGTTCGCTCCAAGTGGTTCATGCATCCCATCATAAGAGGAACTAATCCCTTGTTGAGAGGAGCTATCCCTTTGAAGGAGGACTCTATCCCTTTGAAGGAGGTGTTGGCATTATGGCTAAAGTGTTGTCGTTGATGGCAACCCATTCAGGTGATGGATCACTGTATGATCAGCTCTCAAATATTAAAGAAAATAAGGAGTACGCAGGCACACCGTACAAAAGGAGCGTACACGCAGGCATGTTTTATATAAATTGCGTACTTACCCGCAAGTTACCCATTCATTGGGTGCGTACCCCCAGTGCACGCACTTCAAGGCAGTAAAGTGCCCACACGCGGGGTTTCTCATGGTATTTAGCCGACGGTATTGTGTTATCATGGTTTTGGCCCGTGGTATTGTTTTATTTTATTATTATTATTGAGCCCCATAATCCATGATTTAAGGAAGAGATTTACTATATAAAGCAAAGGAGATCACTTGACTTGAGCATGTTTTTGGTTGAATATCTTATGAGGGCAAGATCTGGTCTAGATCTAAATAAGGCGAATCTACTGATGGACTAAGATCTCTTCGGTGCATGTTCAGATCTGTAGATCTGACTGTCTGGGTTCTTTCTGAAGTCTTGAAATCATCTATGCCCAAAGGTACGTAGGTACAGTGAGAGAAAAGTGCATACATACGCAGGAACGAAGAGTTTCAGGAGCGCCCGTACGCAGGCACAGAAGGGTTTCAGGTGCGCCGGTACGCAGGTACAGAAGGGTTGCAGGTGCGCCCGTACGCAGGCACAGAAGGCTCTCAGGTGCGCCGGTATGCAGGTACAGAAGGGTTGCAAGTGCGCCCGTACGCAGGCACACAAGGGTTTCAGGTGCGGAGGACCGCAGGCAGTTCAATGGACTCAAAGCGAGGTACGCAGGCTAGCAATTGAGCAAGATGCATACGTAAGAAGGCGAGCAGTTGAGCAAGGTGCGTACTGTAAGCAGGCAAGCAGTTGAGCAAGGTGAGTACTGTAAGCAGGCAAGCAGTTGAGCAGGGTGCTTACGTAAGTAGGCGAGCAGTTGAGCAGGGTGCTTACTTCTCTTAAAACCTCTGTTTATCCTTGCTGTGTTCTGGGTGTTGAAGTGATGTCTGGTTTCTGTTATTATGATCAGTCTGAGTAGTGATTGATTATATCTTTATGTGATCTGATTTATGACTCTCATGGTATAAGTATTGATCTAGTGATTGGGTGATTCAGAAGGTTGTTTGATTATGAGCTTGAATGTGGTTATTGGGTCCAGTATGAAAATTGGATGAAACGTGGCCTTTCAAATTATGTGTTGTGCTTCAGTGTATCCAGTATGAAAATTGATGAAACGTGGTACCTGGAGGAAAGAAGATTGTAGGTCAGCACCTACGTACTAGTATCTAAGCTAGTACAAGAGCTAAAGGAAATCTTTGGAGCATTGTAGCAGATAGTAGCCTGCGTACTAGTAAATGGATCAGCTAGTACAAGAGAAAAGGGGGTTGTAGCTCCCGTACTGGTATAAGGCTGCACCAGTACAAAATATTGTAAAAGGATTTTCTTATTAAGAAGAAGATTGAGATGACTTGCAGCAGGTGGTTTTCTCCCGCATTGGGTTTCCACCTTATATCATGGTGTTCATGTGTGTGCCTTATGTGTGATGATCTATTCTATGTTACTGCATCTGTTAACTGATAACATGATTGATAATGTTCTATTGTACTCATTAAAGATCAATTAACTTAATCATAAGAAGTTGTGGAAGTAGCTTATATGAATCTGATTATGGAAATGAAAAAGTTTTATTAATGTGATAATACTGATTCACCCCCCCCTCTCAGTATTATTTCCAACAATTGGTATCAGAGCAGGTCCTTCTATAGAAGCTTGATCGCTTAAAGGAGATCCGTGGAACAATGGGAAAGAAGCTTAAGAAGAAAGCTCATAAGAAGAAGAAGACATCTCAGAGAAACTATGACAGTGGAAGAATCGATTGGGGATTAGGCATAAGAAGCTCTTCAGATTCAGAATCAGATTCAAAATCATTATCAGGTATGAATGTGGTATCCTCTGATGTTCCAACTATTTTTCCTTGTGAAGGAGATGAAAGTGATAGTGAAACTACTGAACTTGCTCTTATGGGTGAACAAGAAATATATCAAAAGGAGGCCGAATTCAAAAGGCTTTCAGACATAATTACAGATCAAAAAGATCTTTTGAACAAAAGGGAATGTGAATTCGAAAAGGTAAAGGAGTTAGTCAAGGTCAAATATCAAAAGCTGCATGATGAAGTCACATCTCTAAAAAGGGAAGTCAATGAAAATAACACAACAATCAAGAATCTCAGAGATAGATCCAGTGATTATGAAAGTCTTGAAGCTACAACCCTCTCACTAAATAAAGAACTTGAAGAAGCCAAGAAGCAGAATAAATATCTACATCAAGCAATTGAAAAACAAGACAATGAAGTCATCAGCTTAAAATCCCAGCTGGAATATGCCTTCCGAGTTCGTCAAATGCTGCAGAATGTAAATGAAGAACAAGAAAAGGAGATACTCAATCTAAGGCAACAAGTGGAAGATGGAAGAAAAGCTGAAGAAGATTTGAAAAGGAAATCTCTTGAAAAGGAAGAACAGCTTCAGGTTGAGATAAATATCTTGAAAGGTAAAATAGAAGAAAAGGATAAGATTTTACGATTTCAAGATAACTCTAAAGTCTTGGATGATATTCTTAATAGTCAAAGGTCTGCTGCTATAAAGACTGGTCTTGGTTTCCATGAAACGGTTGAAGGTGAATCTAGTTCACAAGGTGAAGCAAGGAACTCTAAAGAGAAATATAAAGTGATCAAAGAAGAAATGAAAGATCCATCACATCATCAACCAAGGAAAGAGTTTCCTCAAAGAAAATCCTTTACTCCTCCTATGAATAATGTTGAATGTTATGTATGTCATAATCTTGGAAATGTTGCAGCTAGATGTAGAAGAAGAAGGGCTCAAGATCATTATCCAGAAAGGTCATCTCAATCAAGGTACTTTTATGGATATTGCTTTGCTTGCAATATGTTTGGTCACAAAGCTACTGATTGTTACAGGAGGAATATGAAACATATAAGATGTTATGCATGTAACAAGCTTGGACATATAGCTAAGGAATGCAGGAACAAAGTGTGGGCACCATATCAAAAGGAGAAAATGACATCATCACGCTTGAAGATATGGAAGAAAAAGGAAGTACATTCAGAGAAAGATAGCACAGCACAACGTACAAACATACCAGAATCAAAGGGAGCTGAATGTACAAAACTTCAGTGTCCTGGATCTCATATGCAAACTCCATAAAGGGAAGTTGCATATATACGCAAGTTGGATACTACACAATCGCGTATATGATTGTTTGAAGAAAGGCAGTAAGGAAAATGAAATAGATCTATGAAGTATGATTTCTTGAGCACAAGATCAGATCTGGAAATCTGACTGTCAGTGGCACAAAGGAGGACTTTTATTTGGGCCTAAACAGAAGTACGCAGCTGGTACACAGTGAAAGTGCGGGCGTACGCAGCAGAGGGTAAGAATGGGTGCGGATGTACACAAGAGAAGGCACAGTCCCTGTGCGGAGGTACGTGGCTTATCAAGAAGAGAAAATGCGGACGGACGCGGCAAGACAGAAGAACAGGTGTGTAGCAAGATCAAAGGTATGCGGCGCGATAGGAGGATTCCCTGCGGACTTACATACAAGTACGCGGCATGATGGAAGAAAAGGTGCGTGAGGTACGCGGTCTACTGATGGCACAGGTGCGTGAGTACGCACTGTAGTTGAAAATTGTCTGCGTATGTATGCAGTACCGAAGAAGGATCTCTGTGGGTGTGTGCAGGGGAGAAGAAGATGAAGTGCGTGGCTACGTAGGACAGATAAAGAAAAACGGCGTACCTGTCTTAAGGCATTTATTGACTGACTTTTGATAAAATTTGACAGATGGCACCAGTTTAGGAGGAGCATATGTTCTTAATGCATTGTTGGCATTATGGTCCTTGGTGATGATGCTTATGATGATATGGTTATGAGTTGTTCAGATGATTCTTGGGGTTACATAGTTGATATTTAGATCAGATTTGTGGTTGATTCTCTAATGGTGCTTACATGGTGATCTTCGTAAGGATAAGAAGAAGTACATTGCCTGAACTCTCTTGAGTCTCTCATATGATGTTGTCGCCATATGCATAAAGATCATATATTGCAGGTTGTTCTTGGCACAAATAAATAAGGATTGTCGGGTGATACAGGGATGATTGTTCAAGGCATGATGATGATGAGTTCTTACATATATAATGATAGGTTGTTTCGTGCATATGTTGATTGATGCAGATCTTCCCTATTGATGATACTTGGTCCATGTAGATGTTGATGGCTATGGTGTTTCTCACATATGATAGAATGATTCTATATTATATTCAAAAGGATGAGTTGATGAGGACATACATTGATGATTCATGCAAGCTTCTGGTCTATTTGTTGTTGACAGATACTATGAAGCAGATCATACAATATTGTTGCTGATGTTTATGATGATCTTATTTAGGTGTTTGGTCTTTGTTATAAATGTCATATATATCATTCGATGTAAAGGTCATATCAAGACTCATGATGTAATTGTGTGTCTCTACTTATTGTAGTCATTTGATGAAATCTCTTCAGGTCATGTAACGGCCTATGTTGGTTTCCCCACTATGTCTAGGATGAATAATGTAATCTTCTTGGTTGTCATTTTCTGGTATATCCCCACTTGGTTGGGTGATGATTGTATGTATTGAGTATTTTGGTGATAGGAAGGTCATTTATGATATATAGAGTCATGTTCTTCTTGTAGAACATCTTTTGCAGACCTTTCTTACAGTCAGGGGGAGTTTGAGCATAAAAAATACTATATAACAACGCAAACATCTCAGCTTGTTCTCAGAAAGAGCATTATCAGATTGGAGCACCATGGCATATACAAAGGGGGAGTTCATTCAAGAGACTTCAGCAGATCTGGTTTATAGTCAAGGAGAGCATGTTCTTAGGGGGAGCATAACCCTTTGCCCTTGATGTCAAAGGGGGAGAGTGATTCCATGTTGTTGCCATCAAGTCCAAAGGGGGAGATTGTTGGCATTATGGCTAAAGTGTTGTCCTTGATGGCAACCCATTCAGGTGATGGATCATTGTATGATCAGCTCTCAAATATTGAATAAAATAAGGAGTACGCAGGCACACCGTACAAAAGGAGCGTACACGCAGGCATGTTTTATATAAAGTGCGTACTTACCCACAAGTTACCCATTCATTGGGTGTGTACCCCCAATGCACACACTTCAAGGCAGTAAAGCGCCCACACGCAGAGTTTCTCATGGTATTTAGCCGACGGTATTGTGTTATCATGGTTTTGGCCCGTGGTATTGTTTTATTTTATTATTATTATTGAGCCCCATAATCCATGATTTAAGGAAGAGCTTTACTATATAAAGCAAAGGAGATCACTTGGCTTGAGCATGTTTTTGGTTGAATATCTTATGAGGGAAAGATCTGGTCTAGATCTAAATAAGGCGAATCTACTGATGGACTAAGATCTCTTCGGCACATGTTCAGATCTGTAGATCTGATTGTCTGGGTTCTTTCTAAAGTCTTGAAATCATCTATGCCCGAAGATACGTAGGTACAGTGAGAGAAAAGTGCGTACATACGCAAGAACGAAGAGTTTCAGGAGCACCCGTACGCAGGCACAGAAGGGTTTCAGGTGCGCCGGTACGCAGGTACAGAAGGGTTGCAGGTGCGCCCGTACGCAGGCACAGAAGGGTCTCAAGTGCGCCGGTACGCAGGTACAGAAGGGTTGCAGGTGCGCCTGTACGCAGGCACAGAAGGGTTTCAGGTGCGGAGGACCGCAGGCAGTTCAATGGACTCAGAGCGAGGTACGCAGGCTAGCAGTTGAGCAGGATGCGTACGTAAGCAGGCGAGCAGTTGAGCAGGGTGCGTACTGTAAGCAGGCAAGCAGTTGAGTAGGGTGAGTACTGTAAGCAGGAAAGCAGTTGAGCAGGGTGCTTACGTAAGTAGGCGAGCAGTTGAGCAGGGTGCTTACTTCTCTTAAAACCTTTGTTTATCCTTGTTGTGTTCTGGGTGTTGAAGTGATGTCTGGTTTCTGGTATTATGATCAGTCTGAGTAGTGATTGATTATATCTTTATGTGATCTGATTGATGACTCTCATGGTATAAGTATTGATCTAGTGATTGGGTGATTCAGAAGGTTGTTTGATTATGAGCTTCAATGTGGTTATTGGGTCCAATATGAAAATTGGATGAAACGTGGCCTTTCAAATTATGTGTTGTGCTTTAGTGTATCCAGTATGAAAATTGATGAAACGTGGTACCTGGAGGAAAGAAGATTGTAGGTCAGCACCTACGTACTAGTATCTAAGCTAGTACAAGAGCTAAAGAAAATCTTTGGAGCATTGTAGCAGGTAGTAGCCTGCGTACTAGTAAATGGATCGGCTAGTACAAGAGCAAAGGGGGTTGTAGCTCCCGTACTGGTATAAGGCTGCACCAGTACAAATATTGTAAAAAGGATTTTCTTATTAAGAAGAAGATTGAGATGACTTGCAGCAGGTGGTTTTCTCCCGCATTGGGTTTCCACCTTACATCATGGTGTTCATGTGTGTGCCTTATGTGTGATGATCTATTCTATGTCTGCACCTGTTTACTGTTAATATGGTTGATAATGTTCTAATGCACTCATTAAGGATCAACTAACTGAATCATAAGAAGTTGTTGAAGTAGCATATATGAATCTGAATATGGAAATGAAAAAGTTCTATTGATGTGATAATACTGATTCACCCCCCCTCTCAGTATTATTTCCAACAATTGGTATCATAGCAGGTTCTTTTGTAGAAGCTTTATCGCTTGAAGGAGATCCTTGCAACAATGGGAAAGAAGCTTAAGAAGAAAGCACATAAGCAGAAGAAGACATCTCAGAAGAACTATGACAGTGGGAGAATCGATTTGGGATTAGGTGTAAGAAGCTCTTCAGATTCAGAATCAGATTCAGAATCATTTCAGAATGAAGATGAACTATTAGGTATGAATTTTCTATCCTCTGATGTTCTAGCTATCTATCCATTTGGAAAGATGAAAGTGATATCGAAACAACTGAATTTTCTCTTATGGGTGAACAAGAAAGATATCAAATAGAGGCAGAATTTAAAAGGCTTTCAGACAAAATCATAGATCAACAAGATCTATTGAACAAAAGGGAATGTGACTTCAAAGAAGAATCTACCAAACTAAAAGCCCAACTAGAAGAAGGAAATAAAGTAAGGGAGTTATTCAAGGTCAAATATCAAAAGTTGCTAAAAGCCCAGCTAGAAGAAGGAAACAAGGTAAGGAAGTTGCAGGATGAAGTAACATCATTGAGAGATGAAGTCAATGAAAGAGGCACAATCATCAAGAAACTCAGAGATAGATCCAGTTACTCTGAAAGTCTTGAAGCCACGATCCGCTTGCTAAAAGAAGATCTTGAAGAATCAAAGAAGCAGAATAAAGATCTACTCCAAGCTATTGAAAAGGAGGAAAACAAAGTTATCAGCTTAAAATATCAGCTGGAATGTGCCTTCAGAATTCGTGAAATGCAGCAGGATGTGAATGAAGAATAAGAAAAGGAGATTCTCAATCTAATATGTCAGTTGGAAGATGAAAGAAATGCTGAAGAGGACGTGAAGAAGCAGTATCTTGAAAAGGAAGAGCAACATCAAGTTGAGGTAAATATTCTAAAAGATAAATTAGAAGAAAAGGATAAGCTCTTACGATTTCAAGATAGTACTAAAATATTGGATGATATTCTTAGTAGTCAAAGATCTCCTTCCATCAAAATTGGTCTTGGTTTTCATGAATCTGTTGAAGGTGAATCTAGTTCACAAAGTAAGTCAAAGAACTCTAATGCAAAATGTGAAACGATCAACAGAGAGATAAAAAGGTCAATCTCATCATCAACCAAGGAAAGAAATTCCTCAAAGAAAATCTTTTACTCCTCCTATGAATAATGTTGAATGTTATGTATGTCATAATCTTGGTCATGTTGCAGCCAGATGTAGAAGAAGGAGGTTTCAAGACCGTCATGCAGAAATATCATCTCATTCAAGGTACTTTAATGGATATTGCTTTGCTTGCAATATGTTTGGTCACAGAGCTGTTGATTTCTATAGAAGAAATATGAGACATGTAAGATGTTACACATGTAACAAGCTTGGACATATAGCTAAGGAATGCAAGAACAAAGTATGGGCACCATACCAAAAGGAGAAAACATCATCATCACACTTAAAGATGTGGAAGAAGAAAGAAGTACAGTCAGAAAGAGGCAGCACAACACATCATATAGACATAACAGAATTAGAGGGAGCTGGAAGTGTTATACTTCAGTGTCCTAAATCTCATATGCAAGTTTCTTAAAGAGAAGTCACGTATATACGCGAGTTGGTTATGGCATAGTCGCGTATATGTTTGAAGAAAGGCAGTAGGGGCAGGTTCAGGAAAAGGATCAGTTATGATTTACTTGCGCTATTTTGATAATGGTTCCAAATTGCTGATGATGTGTGGAAATGACTTGATCATTAGAAGTGTTTTGTTTCTAAGGATGATGACTTGATACTTCTTGCTGATATGCATGATCAGATCTGACAGTAAACAAGATGGCACAAGTTTAGGGGGAGCATATGCTTTTAATGCATTGTTGGCATTATGGTTAATAGTCCTTGGTGATGATACTTATATGGATAAATGACTCATTTTGCTATGATATGGTTATGAGTTGTTCAGATGATTCTTGGGGTTACATAATTGATGTTTAGATCAGATTTGTGGTTGATTCTCTAATGGTGCTTACATGGTGATCTTCTTAAGAATAAGGAGAAGTACATAGCTTGAATTCACTTGATGATGAGTCACTCATATGTTGTTACAGTTGTGATGCCAGATTCCTATTGTTCTTAGCACACTTATGGATGAGTATTGTTGGTTGGTTACATGGATGATTATTCAAAGTTGCATTGTTGGAGATATGATGAGGATGAGTTCTTACCTATATGATGATAGGTTATTCCATACATATGATGATTGATGCAGATATTCCCAATTGATGATACTTGGTCCATGCAGATCTGGATGGCTATGGTGTTTCTCACATATGATAGGATGTGAATGATTCTATATATACAGAATTCTATTCAAAGGGATGAGTTGATACAAACATATCTTGATGATTCATGCACTAATACAAGTTGTTGGTGACAGGTGCTATGGAGCAGATCATACAGTGTCGTTGCTGATGTTTATCATGATCTTATTTAGGTGTTGGTCTCTGTTATAAATGTCATGTATATCATTTGATGTAGAGGTCATGATGTAATAAGTGTGTCTCTACCTATTGTAGTCATTTGTTGAAATATTTCAGATTCATATCAAGGTCATGTAATGGCCTATCTTGGTTTCCCCACTATGCCTGGGATGAACATGTAATGTTCTTGTTTATCATAATGTATCCCCACTTGGTTGGGTGGATGAGTCAATCCCAACTTGGTTGGTAAATGGATGTATGTATGAATCCTTGGTGATAGGAAGGTCATTTATGATAGAGTCATGCTCTTCTTGTAAAACATCCTTTTTTTGCAGAGATTGCTTATAGTCAGGGGGAGCATGATCAGCACACCTCAGCAGAGCAGAGATTTCAGCATGTACTCAGAGGAAGCATGAACAGATTGGTACACCTTGGCATATACAAAGGGGGAGCCCATTCAGAGATTTCGGCAGGTAGTCAGGGGGAGTATGGACAACAGAATGCATATCAAGGAAAAAACATATCTTGGTCCTCCCTTTGCCCTTGATGTCAAAGGGGGAGAGTGAGTTGGTGTTCTTGCCATCAAGTCCAAAGGGGGAGATTGTTGGCATTATGATGCATGTGTTGTACTTGATGGCAACCCTCTCATAGAAGAACATCTCACCTATATGTAATCAGATGAATCTACAAGAAGAGATATTAGATGCAATAAGTTACATGACAGTGCAAAGGAATCAAATGATAATCTTTAGTATGACAAGTTAGATTGTTGGAATTATGAGACAAGTGTTGTCCTTGATGGCAACTCATACAGGTGACAGATCTTAGTGCAACAGGCCAGTAGCAAAGATTGATGATCAGCCTCTCAGAATGGAAGAAAATAAGAGGATCGCAGGTACACAGTTCAAAAGGTGCGAACCTGCAGGTACATTGTTCAGAAAGTTGCGATCATGTACGCAGGTTGTCCGAACAGAAGGTGCGGACCCCAGTGCACGCACTTTTATAGAGAAAAGTGCACACACGTGGGAATCCTATGGTGATCCATGGTATCTAGTCCGACATGTTTTTGATCCGTGGTATTGCATGTAAAGATATTGATCCCAAGTATTGGGTTCATAGTATTTGGTTATTATGGTTTTGGACCATGGTATTGTGAAAGACTTGACTATAAAAAGGGAAGGAGATCATTTGGAAGGATGTACTTTTGGGTTGAATATCTTAAGGTGATCTAGATCTGAAATTCTAGTGATCGGTTGGTGAGTGTTAGCTAGATCTAAATCAAGGAGATTTATGTAAACTGTTGATAAGTTGCGATCTCATTGGTGCATGATCAGATCTATTGATCGGACTGAATGTGGCACATTGGAGGACTATTAATTTGGCCCTAATCAGAGGCCTGCAGGCGATCCACAGCTCAGGTGTGGAGGTACGCAGTATAGTAGAAGGAGCAGGTGCGAAGGTATGCAGCGCAGTAGAAGGCGCAGGTGCGGATATCCGCAGATCAACAGAAGGCACAGGTGCAGATACTCGCAGAGCAGCAGAAGGCGTAGGTGCGGATACCTGCAAATGTCTGGCGGTGAAGTTGCGGACCCTGCTTGAAATTTTCTTTAACTACCTTTGACTATTCTGCATGGTTCTGGGTGCATAATTGATGTCTGGTTACTGATATTGGGTTCTGATAACAGCATGATTTTGGTTGAATGGATCAAGTTCTTAATGACATATCTTTATGTGATCTGATGTACTAGATCTGGTTGATAATTCACATATCCTTGTATATGTCTTGGTGTTTGGGTGATTCAAAATATTGATTGATTATGTGCTTCAATGATGTTAATGGGTCCAGTATGAAAATTGGATGAAACGTGGCCTTTCAGATTATGTGTTGTGCTTCAGGTGTATCCAGTACGAAAATTAATGAAACGTGGTACCCGAAGAAGAGAAGATTGTAGGTCAGCACCTACATACTAGTACCTTAGCTAGTACAAGAGCTAAGGGGGTGGTAGCTCCCTTCTAGTAGCAGTTGAAATCTTTGGAGCATTGTAGCAGGTAGCAGCCTGCGTACTAGTAAATGGATCGGCTAGTACAAGAACTATGGGGGTTGTAGCTCTCTGCAGGTAGAAGCCTGCGTACTGGTATACGACTGCACTAGTAAAGAAATATTATAAAAGGATTTTCTTATTAAGAAGAAGATTGAGATGACTTGCAGCAGGTGGTTTTCACCCACATTGGGTTTCCACCTTATATCATGGTGTTCATGTGTGTGACTTATGTGTCATGATCTGTTCTATTTTACTACATCTGTTTACTATTAATATTGTTGATAATGTTCTAATGCACTCATTAAGGATCATCTAACTGAATCATAAGAAGTTGTGGAGGTAGCATATATGAATCTGAATATGGAAATGAAAAAGTTTTATTGACGTGATAATACTAATTCCCCCCCCCCCCCCCCCTCTCAGTATTATTTCCAACAATATCACCATCTTTGTTTTGTGATTTGTTAACAATAGCGAGGAGTGTGGATGTGAGACCAAAGAGTGTATCAGCGTCTGTAACTTGCTCACGAGTTCTCTAAAAAAAATGTGAAAGATTTCCAGTTTGCTAATTATAGCCTCAAATTTGCCAGATTCTACTTTTAAAATATTTTCTCTCTCCTAAGCAATCAAAGTCTTGAGGGGATGATAATCATACCTTAATATACAGTGTTGCACCATACTCTGATTGTTACCACTGCATGCGATAGAATCTTCTTTCTCTCTCGGGGGCTTACTTTGGCCTTGTTGTGGTCCTTTTACCCCACGAGAGGAATCTTTCAATGTCTGACTCAATGTTTCTTCCTCTTTAACTCTAGCTTGGGTGCCAAGCCTTCTACCCATCCTTTCTATCACCTGCTTTTGGAGTTGATAGAAATGAAAGTGTTCAACCAAAGCTGGAAGGAAGGGCTTGAAATTGAGATTTCTTATTGAAGAACTAGCGTGAAATGCAAAGAGAGCAAGAAAATATTTTCGTGTTGCATCGAAATGAGGGAGGGTAGGGAGTTGTGATTTCCCCTACCCTGAGAAGTCTGCTTTGTAATAGAAGATGGATGAAGGCCCACTAAAATGGATATAAAGTCCCAAGGCATACACATTGTCGAATGAAATGCGTAGTGCGGTGTGCCAATTAAGCACGAGGATTGGGAGAATTGACACATGTGGGAGAGTGGCCATATTATTGAAGAATTGTTTACATTGAGGAAGGACACAATTTGAATATGGTAAGAATGTCAATTCTAACGTGGAGATTTTGCAACACCACTTTCTCATCTACATGAGGAGGTTTACAATTTGTATATCTTCGTCTCAGTCCCATGGTGAATATATTAGTGTGAGGATCCACTATTTCACGATCCATTTGTGGGATGCTTTGCTGAACTTGAGATTTATAAGGAAATCCCTTTAGATATCTAGAACATCTCAGAAATTTATTTGAACAATTATTGTCTTGCAACAATGTTTATTGATGATAAATTGCTTGGTAATGTACACATGCATAGAAGAGTGCAAATGATGGCATGGATACTTGGCCTTTCGGGTTGAAATGGCCACCTTTAAAGATAATATTTGGAATATCCTTTGAGCCTTTCTTGGAGATGGAATCGAAGAAGTTGGAATGAAGACATCAATGAAGTCCATATTTTGACATATTCCAGCTAAATCGCCAAACATGGAAGAGAAACTAAAACCAGGGGTTATATAAGTAATAGCCCCAATGTATGGGAAATCTAGGCTTTTAGAGGAATATTTCTGCATTTAATAATTGGATGAGGATGAATATTTCTGTTACACTATGTGTTGTTATTGATATGTTTGGACGTTTTGGGTGAACACTTGGCCCATCTTCAAGAACATCCAATAACGTTCGAGTCCAAGAAAAATTTAAAGAGATCATTTATCAAATTAGTTGTCCAACTATGGAAGACAATCATGTTTTGGAAGAGATACATTGTACTACTATCAAAGTAGACTGTGGATTATGTTAGAAAATGGATCAAAAAGGTTTTCAGAATGTCTGCTAAAATTTGGCATTTAGCATTGTCTTAGCATTTTCTTATCAACTTTCATGGAGGTAAAAAGTGACAGGAGAAACTTGCACAATAATGGCAGTCATTATAATGAGAAACACAATGAATTAGCAAAATGGAATCTGTTGCTATGATGACACATGGGAATATACTTATTACTCTCAACGTGGTTGTGTTATCACTCAGATTGTCCCTAGGCTCCTAATAGGGATACGATCGAGGTAACCACAAACCAATCTTCTGATTGCAGGTTCTAGCCCACCTACAATCGGAGAGGGCTCTCTCCTTTAGATTCAACCTTAGTTGATGATTTTAGGCTAGCTTTCTGACTTCAAGGGAATGTTGATTGTGGTTGGAAAGAAGGTAGGATTCTCGAACAAAGAGGCACAGTAAGGTGTTATAAGTTTCGAACCATTGGGAATGGAGTCACAGATTGAGGCATGCGAGCGTTTTCTTGGTCACAAGGGGATACGGAGCGGGATAGCCACACAGGATGCAATACTCAGTCTGCTGAAAGTACGGAATGAACATCAGGGATGAAAGGCAAAAGAGAATCATTTCATCATGCTGAAAAAGAGGAGAAGTGGGTGAGTGGGATCTCGGAGCAGTTAAGAATTCCTAAGACATGCACTCATATGTGAAAGAAGCAGGGTAAACTAGATCATTTAAGAATACAAGCTCATAACTATTTATGAAGAAAACATTGAAAAATGCAGAAATTGAAATTAAGGTGTAATGAAACAAATCTTAAGCTATTCTTTTTTCCTGCAATTTAGAAAGGCGGAAAGGTGATGAAAACATAAAATAAACAGGGAGGAAAACACTTATTGGATCATGCAGAGACACAGGAATTCCGTGATCATTCCTTGGCCAAGAGAAAACATCAAGTTGTTTCGCAATCCATGCTTTCAACAATCTTTGATTATGGAAAATATAACAGTTACAGTGCCAGTCTTTGCTCAGAGAAAATGCTGGAAAGAAGACTGACCAACAACTACTACCAACCAACCAACCCCTCACAATATCACTTAGGGTGGTATTTATAAACAAAATATCAGAAAGACATCATTACAAGTGACCTTGACAGGTCTGCTTAGAACTCTTCAAAAATCTAAATGTTGTTGGAATTAAATGCAAGTAAATCTTTTTGGCTGCGCTGGGGGCAGCTGGATCAGAACAAATGATGAGGTGGCCCTTGGGGACCAGATGCGGTGTTGCTGGAGTGAATGTGCTTCGGGGCTGCAGTTCGGCTTTGGTGCGAATTGAATGTGCAATTATTATGATTTGAGAGCTTCAAGTAGTTTCGCTTTCCTTCTATGAATCTGCTGGAAGATATTCAATTTTCTCTTGCTTTGTGCCACTGCTCAAGATATTCTCTGATACACTTTTCCGCTACATTGATGGTTTCCGCCGTCGATTGATACTCTTTGACACGCTTGATGCCTGCTAATTTGATCTGATACACTTTAAACTCTGTGGCTGATGTGCTGCTGTCTTCAAACCAGATCCTTTGGCACGATTGGGCAATTTTCAGGCTCTTTCGGCGCGCAGTGGGCTCGGCAATCAGAAGATTCCCTGAAGATTCCTCGAAATGGCCTATTTCCTATAGCGATGTGCGAATAATGCTTCACGCTATTTGCGCATCGGAAACTACCTCCGTTTCTTGATCTGGAGCTCCAAAGTGCGATTTTTCTCCCTGTGCGAAGCTTTTTCGGCTTTTCTGGCTGCTAACATAAGCATTGCGTCGGCTGTACGGTGGATGACGTCAGCTGTGGGTCCCTGGTACAGCGCGACGTGGTGAGATACTGGATGGACTGTGGTGAAGAGATTCCGATGCGATATCGTGATATTGTGTTGGCGGGGAAAGAGGGGGATCATTGGGTTGGACATTTGGCGCTTGCGACTGCTGATATGCGATATCGCGATATCGCATCGGCGGAGACGGAGAGGTGAATGGATTGGACACTCGGCATTTGTGATCGTCGATCTCCGATATCGCAATATCGCATCGGCGGGGGACAGATGGGTGATGTTTTGCATGAATATGAGAGTGCGAGGTTGTGATGCGAAAACGGTTTTGAGGAGAAAAGGTAAGTAAGTGGGTGTGAAGGGCTTTTGAGGTTTCGGAAGGGGTCCGACTACCTCGGGGGAATTTTATAGTTTGGAAGGAGTCCATAGTATCTGGGAGGTGGTTTTGGAGGTCGGGGTTCTTGCTTAGTTTCTGATAAACTGAACAATTCCCGGGAGTTGCTATGGTTATTTTTCAACCAGGGGGAGGGATATTACATAGGGGGGATTTTACTTAATATTAATAAGGGGACGGGAAGAATAGGGAGCTAAATAATAATGTTAGTGGTTAATATGGAGATGGTAAGAAAGCGCTAAGTTCG
This sequence comes from Pinus taeda, assembly GCA_000404065.3. NCBI lineage: Eukaryota > Viridiplantae > Streptophyta > Pinopsida > Pinales > Pinaceae > Pinus > Pinus taeda. The sequence continues at coordinate 206,982 of APFE030426394.1, read as the reverse complement.
GGAGAGCTTAGGCTGTTACAAGGGGTAGGACCATACTTCAGGAGAAGATATGGAACAACTTTGAGTAAAGCAGATCTTTACTCAAGCCAGTGTTTATGGAGATGATGGAACTTAAGAGGTGTCAAGCAGATCTTGACCTCTTTTGGGGATGTTAGTTAATGATTGGGGAAAACAGAGAAGGGGAGTTAGTTATACCTCTTTTGAGCCTTTTTGCTTACAAATCTTTGTTGATTATGTTCTACATGATATGATACCTGGAAACCTGGAACTGGTCAGCAATTCAACAGCCTCAGAACTACCTACCCAGCCTACTTTCCTAGCATTTTTTCTTCTTTTGCTTGGGGGTGCACTTAGACTTGCAAATCCGTCATACATTTTTCTTTTGATGCTTTCCTATCTACATACTACCCTTATTTCTTCCAGAGCCCAGATTAAGCTGTTGGGCTCCTCTGTTTCTCTACCTATCTAAGAATCTGCCAAGATTAAACTGTTTGGACAGATTTACAATCTCTATATTCTAAAAATATGAAATTTAAACCTAGGGAGACCAAGATTAAACTGTTTGGACCTCCCTTTAACTAAAAGTAGCGATACCGGGATAACTTTACAAAATTTGAAGGCAATTGAATGAATTTGAAGTAGCCTTCTTCACTTGGAGATTGTTTGAGCAAATATGGAGAATTGCAGCAAGCAAAGTACGACATATTTGGCCTGTGAAATGCCAATCATGAAAAATGAATACCTGCTGCAGTAGGAGCTAACAGGTTGTACAGGAAAAATAGTTTTTGCCTTTGAGTAGATTTGATGTATCGTAATGTAGCGGTGGTTTCCCTGCTGCAATAAAACAAATATGTATCCATCTCAAGGTGAAAGAATAACGACAATATATCTTCAAATGATATGGGCTATGTGTTGTTCTCAACAGCTAGGAAACTATTTATTAGTCACAGTGCGATGAAGCGATGGGTTCAGGTTTCCATGCCCGTGTTGTCAAAGTATATTGATATAAGTGATGAAAAAATATATGTTCAACTCCCTGGAACATATCATATTTTCATTACTTTTCCAGGATAAATCCACAACCATAGTTGAGAAACATAATCAAAATAAAATAAATATGTAGTTTATTTAAACAAATGTGGCATGAGTGGAAAACATATGAACCAAATTACAAAATGCGAAAGTCAAAATTCTCTATAAAAGTTTTAAATGAAAAAAATTTCAAACAGTTGCCAAGAAGCTTAACGAATGCAACTGCCTAGCACTCATCCAATGGCCATTCGAGGAGGTTCAAAGCCATCCATCAATATGAAGAAATCTATAAAAGCAAACAGGGACTTTGAAGAAGGGATCCCTGATTTTTCATACCCAAATGTTGCCCGCTTATTGAGCAAGGGCCTGACGAGTTAGTGAGGGTTTCCCTTTTGTTTTTGTTTCAATCTATTTTTATGCTTAGATTTTTTCTAATATGATTCCATTGGCGGAACTTATTATATGACATTGCACCATACTCTGATTGTTACCACTGCATGCGGTAGCATCTTCTTTCTCTCTCGGGGACTTACTGTGGCCTTGTTGTGATCCTTTTACCCCACGGGAGGAATCTTGTAGTGTCTAACTCAATGTTCTTCCTCTTTAACTCTATCTCGAGTACCAAGCTTTCTACCCATCCCTTCTATCACCTACTTTTGGAGTTGAGACCAATGCAGAAATTCAACCAAAGCTAGAAGGGCGGGCTTGAAATCTATGTTATTAGAAACTAGAAAGGGGATACGAAACGAGAAATGACAACAAGATGAGAAAGAGAGTTTGGAGATTTCACATTCAAGAAATGAGGAGAAAGAAAAACTAGAAAAATATGAAACATACAACCAAGCATTTGTTTGACATTCAAGAAACGAGGAGAGAGAAAAAACAAGAAAAATATGAAACATAAAACCAAGCATTCATCATTAACATTCTCGAATACTATGGTTCATAGGTAGTTGCTCATAGGCTTTAGCTACTCACATTGGCCATTCCTTAATACTTATAGTGATGAACAAAGCTTCCATTTCTCATATAAGCCATTCTTGAAAACCCATGTTTGATCCTCTAGGTTGGCAAATACAATAGTGAAGAAACACTTGGCACCGAATTCAAGTTTGATTTAGCCTTTGCATTTTCCGGATGAGTACATGATCCCACATACATTGTATATATTCTTGGAGGTGACATGATTGGACCTAAAATTTGGGATCTATTGTGTCATTTTCCACACATTTATTGGGTTATTGTTTTCATGGTTGGGTAATAAGATGGTGGAGATTGAGTTGATCTCCATTAGATATAGGGCCAAAAATAGAGGGTTGTCTCGAACTATTGCCACTTGCAGAACCATAAATACTACAACATGTGTTTGAAGAAAAAATCTAAAGAGAAAACTTTCAAAATTTTATCTTTAATCCATTATAATAGAAAACTAATCTTTATAATAATAAAATAATATATTTTAAAAGTATAGTTGAACTATATATTAAATTGCTAGTTTGTGAGAAAAAATTAACTACATCATTTAACTAATTTATAAAAATATATATAAAATATTTATACACATTACTAATCTACAAAAGAGATTTGATTCCTTTAGGGTGTTGGTATATCTAAAATCAAGATGGATCTAGGCTAGTATATATTATTTACCTTAACTATTGTTAAAGTGTATAATGGCTATCTCATATTTATATTTGCATTTATTAAATATTATTATATGTAGTCATGTTTTATATTAATTATTTTAATGCATCATATATATGGTTTTGTATAGTAAATTTATTTTTATGTTAAATTTTAATAGCTAAATTTAGATATTCTTTCTTGATATTAGTTATTTTTTATGAATATTCATTTTATTTTGTTGGATCCATTAAAATTTATTATTTGAGTCAGGTTTCCAATTAACAAGTGTGGTTGATCAATATAAATAAGTGAAATAAATTATTAAATTGTGTTTTTTTTTAATTTCTACTTTAGTTAAATACTATATATAAATATCACTTGTGGTTATAACATACCAAACCATTCATTTTTAGTTGTTAAGTATGATTATGTTAAAATAACTTTAAAAAAATGTTATCACCCATGGTTAGAACTTACCAAACCATTCTTTTTTAGTCCCTAGATTTGGTTATGTTAAAATAACTTTTGAAAAAATGTTATGGCCAATAGTTTTGTTATATTCCATGGTTTTGTACTTTATATTCATTTAATTTGCTAGTTTTTGCACATGGTTTTGATAGATTCCATGGTTTTGTATTTAATATTTATTTAATTTATTAGTTTTTTCTCATCAATTTTCTTTCATAAATTAAAACAAGCAGAGAGACCTTGAAGTCTTGAAAAGAAATGTCATAATCTAGGTATTTTATTCTAGGCCCCTCTTAATATATTTTTGGTTGTTAGATTTTTGTGTCAAGAGACCCTTTCCACCCGGGGAATATGTTATAATATTTGACATTTTAACTCAGTCAAAATATAACAAAATCAAATCAAATAAAAGAATTAAAAAACATAAAATTCTTGAGTACATAGTTTTTTCTTACCCATGGTCTTTTCCCATGGGACTCCTAACCCATGGTTTTTGTCCATGGTATTTTTCTGCAATGTATCCTATTCAAAGGCTCATAACTAAAGAAAACTAGATTCATTTTAACTATGGATCAAGCATTGAGAGGATGAAATCTCTTCACTTAAAGGGGTTTGTAGCTCGAGAGAGAGAGAGAGAGATTTGATCTCTCTTGATGCTCGAGAGAGATAGATCTACACTAGTTATTTATAAATGAAGAGGAGTATTTTCTTGTAGTAGTACTCCTATTTGTTTTGTATTTAAAATTTATTAAATGATGGATTTCTATTTTGTATTTTGATGTTTGAGACTCGTTTATTTTTATAAATTTACAATTATTTCTATCACTATTTTTATGTTATTATGAAACTTTCCACATTTATCATAATTGAAATTATGTTTGTAATATAGACATATTAATCATCAGCTTGTTGTTCTTAAGCTTTATTATTGCAAATTACCTAACACAAGCTCTCTTATCACCGATGAAAAAAGCATTTATGGGATAAAACTATTAATGGGATGGATAATAGATAATTATTATTTTTTATATATTAAATTAATGTCTTTGGTTGATGATATTTAATATTATAGATAGTCTAATAGTTGATAAAAGTTTCTATAGGATGGTTTTATCAAAATCCTTTTCCAATCATTTGAGAGGTTATAAACCAGACCAATGGCAAAAAAAAATATTGTGTCCCAATGTTTATATAAAATAATTAATTAACTAGAAAAATTAACTAAATTATTTAACTACTAATTTATAAAATTATATAAAATTCCAACAATATTAATTTATACATTTATATAAAGAACCTTATACATTAAATTGAAATTTTATATAAAAATACACGTTTTTACAGTATTAGATATCACAATCCACTTTTAAATAAAAGCAACACAAAAATAACAAAAATAAAATAAAATTGTAAAAACTTAACCATACACTGCTGCACATCAATGACTACAATTAAAAAGATAACATAACTTTAACTAATAAAATCCCTAAATAGTCAATGTTGTTAAAGATATATAAGTACTATTGCAAGGTGTTGCCACTCGGGAAAACAACCAACCTATTTGCAACAAACCTGTTCTGTTAGCACCTAAGCTATATATGGTTGACTTCTAACCATAGACTATGAAAATGCCTTCAAAAACTATCCAGAGCAACAAACCTATTCTGTTAGCACCTAAGCTATATATGGTTGACTTCTAACCATAGACTATGAAAATGCCTTCAAAAACTATCCAGAAAACCAATGCTTTTAATGATTTATGTCGACGTCCAATCAGGAAGAGATCCACATTGAAAATGGACCAGATTAATGTTTTCCATAAAATAATTTCAAGAAATGAATTGCTTTTGGAAAACCCAGATTCTTGCATTAAAAAACAAAAACTATTTCATTTTTTTAGGAAAAGATCCACATTGAAAATGGACCAGATCAATGTTTTTCATAAAGCAATTTCAAGAAATGAATTGTTTTTGGAAAGCCCAGATTCTTGCATTAAAAAACTAAAACTATTTCATTTTTTAATACGATTTTTTTTTCAGAAACGAAGACTCTTCCATTCTGTTTCTAGTAACAGAGCTTGAAATTGATATTTTTGATTAAGAACTGCCATGAAATGGAAAGAGAGCAAGAAAATAGTTTCGTGTTTCATTGAAATGAGGGAGGGCAGGGAGTTACCCTGAGAAGTCTACGTTATTGTTTTTTCTGTGTTTTCTTGGTATGGTATACTACCAAACTTCTATTTTTGTAATTTTGATGTGGTATACTACCAAACTACTATAAGAGTTCAACGTATATTTAATATAAATTTCATTGCCAATATAGAAATTGTGGGGCTAGTTCATTTTAAGCTAAATTCTTAAAAAACAAAACCCAAATAACCTAATTTTAGGTGAAAAAGTTGGTAGATTGTTTGAAACAATTGAAATCGAGGAAGGAATTAAAGGAGAGAAAGAGTACCCGTGCAAGTATTTTCTTGGGCTCTTGAAAGAAGACCAATGCTTCTTATCTTTCCATCGCGGTCCAATAGATCCATGTTTTGTTAGCAAGCCATTGAAAAGCTCCTCCTCAATCTTATTTCTCAATGCATCCAAATTCAACCATGAAACAATCACTACTAGCGAATTACTGCAACATTTCATGTGAAAAAAAAAAATGCAAATTAATTCTAAGAATTTCCATCGATCAAGAAACCCTAAAAATTGATCTAACAACCTGTACCTGTTTCCATATAGCCACAAATGAAATTGGATTGTGCCCATGGTCTTTCCTTTTTTTCCAACTACTCAACATACATTTCATGTGAAAATATAAAACAAATTTGCAAATCAATTCTAAGAATGGCCATCGATCTAGAAACCATTAAGATTGATCTAATGACCTGTTCCTGTTTCCATATAGCCACAGATCAGATTGTACTGTGCCCATGGTTTTTCTTTTCTTTTTTCAACTACTCAACATTCATTCGAATACACGAAGGCAGGGAAGAAAACTTGTTCTGGTCTTTCCTTTTTTTCAACTACTCAATATTCTTTGGAATACACTGAGGTGAGGAAGAAAATGTGACAAAATGGTCTTTCCTCTTTTTTCAATTACTCAACATTCATTAGAATACACTAAGGTGGAGAAGAAAACGCGACAAAATGGTTTTTCATTTTTCTTCAACTACTCAACATTCATTCGAATACATTGAGGTGGGAAAGAAAATGCGGCAAGAAAACGGGGTAGAAATTAAATTTTAAATTTGGATGATCTCAAGGTTTTTTAATTATAATTATTTATTTTTTTATAATTATTAAAAAAATATATTTTATAAATATATCAAAATGTATGGAATGTATATTTTCTTATTTATTGTATACTCATTCAAAAAATTATTATTTTTATTTTTCAAAATACAAAATAATTAACCTGCTGTAAGTTGTAATTTTAAACAAATCATATTGGATTTCTATAATTAAAACAAAAAACTATAAACATTTTTTATTAATGTTTAATTATCTAATACTAATATTATGGGTTTCCATGTTATTTAAACAAATGAGATTTTGTTTTATAATTATTATGTCAAACTTTAAAGCTAAAAATTAACTTTTAACAATGCAATCTTTTATAACCAATTTGGATTTAATTCATTGTTATGGCGGTAAGAAATGAATCTCATGAGCCAATTTGGTTGTAGTTCATTGTTATGGTAGTAAAAAATGAACTTCAAGAGCCTGGTCCCACCCACACATTGGTATAGTTCCACCCAAGGAACCATTGATCTTTCTTTATGAATTGGTAATAATTGTACCAAGAAGCACCATAATGTATTGCATTTCTATTACCAACAATTGAAAAAGCACCATAAATCCTTCTACATGATAATTTTTCTTCCATATTGTTGAACTAAACATGGCAAGACTTTCCTATGGCAACAAGAATTTCTGAAACCCTCACCCCCCCTATCACAATATATCTTAGAATCCATCATGTGGGAGTGTAGTATCCCTAGTAAGCATATAGGAATGTAGGGGAAGACAACCTCAAATTCAATGGGAAGCCAAGGGGAAAGGTTTTTGCATCTAAGATGGATTGTTATGAAACCAGCTCACAAAAAGATAAAAAAAGATAGATGAACACCTTAGAAATAAGCCTCTTCGAGGGGGCAACCTCCTTTACATTACACAAATGAACAATTCTTAGATGATACAAATGAAAAAAACCTCCTTTCTATATATAGGAGTCTAAGGGGTCACAATATAACCCAAACCGACCTAACCATAATAATATAAGGCCACATAAATAACAATAGTGGGCTTCTGGGGTACACAACAATAACAATATGGGGACAATAGGGTCACAACAATGACAATAAGGAATACAATGACAAAATTAATGGGGTAATTACTAGTATTATAGGGACCTAACATGCCCCTCTCCTTCAAAACAATGTTGTCCTCAACGCTTGAGTAGTTCTGGATGCTTCTGTAAAACATTCTCATCCTCCCATGTGGAATATTCAACAGGTAAGTTCTTCCACTTGATGAGATACTCTGAAATTGATCGATTTTGTAGCTGTCGAGTTCTTGTTTCTTTAACTGCTTCAGGCTCCAATATGATATTTCCTTCCTCGTCAATTTCTGGCAATATTGTTTAAGCTGGGAGCTTGTCACCTATAACCTTATTTAAGGATGAAAAATGGAAAAATGGGTGCACTCGGGAAGTTGCAGGAAGCTCCAATCTATATGCCATTGTACCTATCTTTTGCAACACTTTGTATGGACCATAATACTTTGGTGATAATTTGTTATCCTTCTTAGATTTCTTGAGGGACATTTCTTTATATGGTTGTAGCCGTAGGAATACCCAATCACCTACATCAAAACTCCTTTCTTTGTGATGTTGATCTGCCTACTATTTCATTCTATTCTACACCAAGGTGAGGTTATCCTTTAAGAGTTGGAGAACTTGTTGTTAATTCTCGATGTGATCTTCCGCTGCTTGAACCTTAGAATTTTCTCTTAAATATGATGTGATGGATGGTGGGTGATATCCATAAAGTGCCATAAATCAGGTCATTTTTGTTGAAGTATGGAAGGAAGTGTTATACCACCATTCAGCGAGAGGCAACCATTTGACCCAATGTGTCTATTTATCAAATACAAAGCAACGAAGATACCATTTCAAACATTTGTTTACTATCTCAGATTTCCCATCAGATTGAGGATGATAAGATGAACTATGAGTTAACTAAGTACCAAGACAAGAAAATAATTCTGTCCAAAAATTTCTAATGAAGATGGAATCTCTGTCGCTTACAATAATCTTTGGGTTTCCATGTAGATTTTGAATTGTTTCCATCAATTTAGTATAAATTGCACTGGATTTAAATGGATGAGATAATGCACAAAAGTGTGCATACTTGGTAAGTCTATCAACTACCACCATGATGACACTCTTCCCTTTGGATTTGGGGAAACCTATGATAAAATCCATTGAAACCTCCTCCCAACATTGACTTGGAATAGATAAAGGTTGTAGTAGACCCTGGGTCTTAATTGTTTCAACTTTATTTTGTTGGCAAACCAAACATTACGCCACGAACTTTTGAATATCAGATTTAAGGCCATCCGAAAAAAAAAAAATTCCTTCTTAATCCTATGGTAAGTCTTTAAAAATCCCGAGTTCCCTCCTAAGAGAGAGGCATGCAATTCCATAAGAATTTTTTGTTTGAGTTGGGAATTCTTACATAGGTATAAACGATCTTTGTACCATATTGAATCACTTTTCCAACTAAATGTATCAGATGCACTGGGATCTTGTTGTAACTTTTGAATGAGTGCCCCCACTTCTTCATCATTCTTTTATTCATCCCTTGCCTCATTTATCCAATCTAGTTGGATAATAGATATGGCACAAAGCAATGCTTCCACATCCTCATCCTTTGTTGAGAGTGCATCTGCCACAACATTTTGCTTCCATTTTTTTGTAGATTATTTCAAAGTCATAACCCAACATATTTGTGACCCATTTTTGCTACTCTTCTGAAGATAATCTTTGTTCTAAAAATTATTTAAGACTATCAAGATCTTTTTTTATCTTGAAGTGTCTTCCCATTAGGCATGGTCACCATTTCTTAAGTGCATGTAGTATTGCCAACGTTCCCTTTTCGTAAATAGATTTGTGTAAATACTTTCATTTGATTGAATGACTTTTGAAAGCAATGGGTCTTTCTTCTTGCATTAAAACAACACTAATTCTATTTCTTGAGGCATCACATTCCACAATAAAGGTTTTTGTGAAGTCTGGCGTAGCTAAGACCAGTGCTTTGCACATTGCCTCTTTAAGATGTTCAAAAGCCTTCGATGCTTCTAGAGTCCATAAAATGAATCTTTCTTCAATAATATTATTAGAGGTGTTGCTATTCTCCCATATTTCTCAACAAACTTGCAGTAATACCCTGTCAACCTGAGAAATCCTTGCAGATGCTTTATGGATGTGGGGATTTTCCATTCCTTAATGGCTTTAATTTTGCTGGGGTCTACCTTAACACCTTCATGAGATACAATATGGCCCAGATATTCCACCTCTTGTACTCCAAAGAAACATTTGGAACATTTCTCCTATAATTGTTTCTCCTTCAATAGGTTGAGCACCCTATCAATGTGTTGAACATGATCCTTCTAAGACTTGCTATAGATTAGTATATCATCAAAAAATATTAACACAAATTTTCTAAGGAAGGGTTTGAAAATGGAATTCATTAAACCTTGAAATGTAGAAGGTGCATTGGTAAGGCCAAAAGGCATGAACAAAAATTCATAATGACCCTCATGAGTTTTAAATGCTATTTTTGGAATGTCTTCAGTCTTCATTTTGATTTGATGATATCCTGAACGAAGATGCAACTTGGCGAAGTAAATCGATCCATGCAATTCATCCAATAGTTCATCCATGACAGGAATGGGAAATTTATCTTTAATAGTGAGTTTTTTGAGCTCCCTATAATCTAGACACATGCGCCATGATCCATCCTTCTTGTGCACAAATACTACTGCAACAGAGAAAGAACTTTGACTAGGTTGAATTATACCAGCCTCTAGCATTTCTACAACCATACGTTCAATTTCACTTTTTTGGGCATAGGGATATCTGTAAGGCCTAATGTTTGGAGGAACACTTCCTAGAATCAAATGAATAGCATGATCCTAATCACGAATAGGTGGGAGACCTTTGGGAATCTCAAATACCTTGGAATTATTGTCCAAGACTTTTTGGAGATCTGGAGAAATAGATGATTTGGATGTGGGAACTTCTAGTGAACATAATTGTGCAATTATGCCCCATTGTTATTTCCTTAGAAGCATTGTCTTTCCATTAGAGCTGATTATCTTTCTTGGTTTGCCTGTGATACCTCTTAATTCAACTTCCTTTCCTTCTGAAGAAAATTTCATGAAAAGTTCTTGAAAATTAAACATTATCGTACCCAAGGATTGTAGCCATTGGACTCCTAGTACAACATTAGCACAACCCATTGGAATGGAAAGCATTGTGCTATTCAATACGTATTCTCCCATGGATAGCTTGAGATTATGGCACTTTCCAGAGAAATTTATGGTTCCTCCACTTGCAACCATCACTTGACACTCTGGTGCTGGATATAAGAAGTAATTCAATTCCTTTGCTATTTTACAATGAATAAAATTATGGGTACTTCCCGAATCAATCAACACTATTACCTTTTTCTTCTTGATACGTCCTTCTATCTTGTTAGTTTGAGGAGTGGTAATTCCAACAAATGCATTACAAGATATGGTTGGATTTGTTTCTTCTTTCTCTAGTGTTTGTACCTGGTGTATATCCTCTTCTTTTGGTGTTTCTTGTTCCTTTTCTTCCTTCTCTTCACAATATATGTAAAATAATTTCTTCTCAGCACACTTATGACCTTTAGTGTATTTGCTATCAAAATTATAACAAAGCCCTTTTGCTTTTTTTTCTTCCAATTGTTGGGGTGTCAACCTTGTAGGTTGTAGATGGATGGGGGAAACAACACTTATATCCTTATAGTTGTGAGTGGTAGGCTTCCTTGTTGCCATAATTTTGCTTTCGATTTTTCTTGCCAACCTGAATGCCTTCTACAATAAGTTAGGTTCCCAAAGGCAAACCTCATGTTGGATGTTATCCTTTAAATTCCCCATGAACATATCAATACTATGCTCCTTTGGAATATTTTTTACCCTTATATTCAATTTTTGGAAGTCCTCAATGTGCTTCCTCATTCAACCCTTTCATTTGAGGTTTATTAATTGGCTAAAAAAAGTGTTGTTTTTCATATCCTCATAATGTGCTATCATTTCTTCCGTAAAAATTTCCCAAGTCACAATTGTTTACGAGAGCAAAGCCATTGATACCATACAAACTCATTTGGTTCCAAATATAAAGTTGCAATGCGTACCTTTTGTGTGTTTTGCACATTATGGAGATTGAAAAATTGCTCCATCTGTAGTATCCATGTTACAGGATCCTTGCCATCAAACCTCCTCATATTGATCTTTGGAACATGGTGGGTCATTGTTCCAATGTTAGAGTCTATGAAATCATGATTAACATTTCTTTTGTTCTCATCATGAATTTCCTCTACAACACTTTCGCCATAAGAAGCCTTTCTTGTAGCAGCTTTGTCAAACCTTCCTTCAATCCTTCAATGTCTTTCTTCAAATATTCCATGTTGTCATTCTTCAAATCATGATTAACATTCCTTTTGTTCTCATTATGCTTTTCCTCTCCTACCTTTTTTCCATTAGGAAGCCTTTCTAGTAAAAAAAAAATCATACCATCCATCTTAGCTTTCATGTCGTCCATCTTAGCTTCCATGCCATTGATCTTAGTTTACACACCATTCATCTTAGCTTCCATGCCATTTATCTTAGATTCCACGCCTTTTATCTCAGCTTCTGTTAGCTTTTGTGAGAGTGACATATGTTGCACTTGGTATCGTAATTTTGATATATCATGTAGCATTTCTTCCTCTTCTTCATGAGTCATACTAGAGCTTTTAGGTTGTTTACTAGGTGTTTCCATTTTCTTTCTTTGGGGCATTAATTACTGATAATAATTCCCTTTGAATTCCTTCAAACTATTTTTTCAAACCAAGCTTATGCAAATATATAAAAAAAACACGCCTTTTTTCACTTTGTAGGCACTCGATATTGAATCTAATGTATCTTTGTAATTTTGGATCTTCGAGTGCTGAAATTGCGAACTGCAGTCACCCTTTGTGTCTTGCTTCCAATGCCACCAATATGATCGAATTTATATTCTCCAAGAAAGAGTTATGCACAATCTTCCAAGATGACCTAATTATATACCTTTTCAGAAGAGTGAACTTTTATGAAGTGCCAAGTGTCACTATTTTGACCTTAGGAATTGAAAAATATATACATGAAACTAAAGTCCATTCTATTTCCATAACTTCTTATGAAATTTCAATATTATGCTCAAAACAGAAGTTATGACTATTCTCACTAGGTCACCTGTTTGGAATGTAACTCGGGAGTCTGCAAAAAAGACAACTTCCTCATATCATATCTCCCCAAATATAGCGCAGAAATCTCTGAGTTTCAGACACAAGCTTTAGAACAATTCCAACCCAAATGGGTTTTGTTTTTAGCATCTGAAACATCACAGAAAAAAAGTTATAGTGACAATTCTAGGATGACCTGTTTGAAGCAACGAAACCCTAGAATCCACAGCTCTGATACCAAATGTTATGAAACCAGCTCACGAAAAGATAGAAAATATAGATGAACACCTTAGAAATAAGCCTCTTCGAGGGGGAAACCTCCTTTACATTACACAAATGAACAATTCTTGGATGATACAAATGAAAAAACCTCCTTTCTATATATAGGAGTCTAAGGGGTCACAATATAATCCAAGCTGACCTAACCATAATAATATAAGGCCACATAAATAACAATAGTGGGATTCTGGGGTGCACAATAATAACAATATGGGGATAATAGGGTCACAACAATGGCAATAAGGAATACAATGAAAAAAGTAATGGGGTAATCAGTAGTATTATAGGGACCTAACATGGATACCTCGATTACATAGATGTGGCTTTCTAAGCTTTTGAGTTAATCAAATGTATATTTGAGGGGGAATTCAACTATAAAAAGAATCTTGACTGAATTTTCATACACAAGGGTTGATTCTACTTCGAATTTTGATACTTTTTGTTTACTCACTTTAATGTCATTACATATAACTAATAATTTTCAAGTCCTTGTTTCATTTTATCTCATTTTATTTCAATTATGAAGTGACTAAGCCTTGAACCCCATATCCTCATAGCTAATATTTACAAAATATGCATTGCCTCATTTCCTCTCATTTTACTTCAGTTAAATGGAGCAATTGTGCCTTAGCCCCAAACCTACACAACTAAGCTTTGCAAACTATAGAATCCTCTCTCTCCCTGGTATTACACTTGGTTTAGATATACATTTCTTAGAAGAGAAGCAATGTCTCACTAAATACCTTACATGTTAACTCATCTGATCCCATTGCATTTTCCAAGCATTGAGGACATTAATAAAATTTCAAAATTCAATTTCACACTCATTTGATGTAATCACCACGTTCCGTCAATTTCAGGTAAACTCTACAAATAAATGTAAGTAATTATTTTGATTTTTTTCATTGATTATAAATTAGCAAGTGACAAAACTACAGATGCATCTTTATTTTTAAAGTACAATCATCCCAAAAAACTCATCAAAGACTAAAGATAGGTTAAAACCTTTATGGAGTGAAAAATATTATTGGTATCCTCCAAAATAACACTACTTTCACACGTTGGGTTCAGATTTGACCACAAATGCAAGAACCAAAGTGAGAAGCTTATTTTAAATTTTTCATAACATGATAGATTATAAAAAAAAATTTAAGAAGCACACAATACAAACAAGTTTTGTATCTAGTATCATTCTAGATAGAGAAAAGTACTCATTAGGCTATCTATGACATGAGTAAGAATTGCTACCCACCTACTTTCAAAATCATCATGGACATTTAAATATTAAAAAAGGAATTGATTAGGCTACCTATGACTAAATAAGAGTTATTCCCCACCCTTCCAAACTATCATGTACATTTAAGCTATCATATTTTATCAACATCCTTTCTATGATGCAACACATTACAAATTTCCATTATATTTATGCATTATATGAGTTGATGTACTTGTAAGGTGCATAAATTCCAAAAGAATTGTCCAAATACCCATGTTTCCACTAAATTAATTGTTTAAGTAAGAGACACATTCTATTATCGGAAGCATGCATCAGTCAAACACTACTCTACTCATAGTTTACAAACCCAACCAATTTTTCATACACAAACACATTCAAGACTAATCCACAATAAAAAACAATGCTCAAAAAAATATTCTTCATCAAACATCTATCAATGCATAAACAATGAGGAGACAAGTGACACATAGAATATGGGATCAACTAGGGCCATAACCTCTCCAACATGAGAGGAAAACCCCAACGAGATATTCTTCTTATATAGACTTCAATTGATGAATACCAAGACCATGGCCTAGACCCTTGACTCAATGAACTCTCCAAGACAAAGTCACAAGCCTCCTTGATTCAACTTCCTTATTTTTCCTTGAGTAAAAAATGATCAGGATTCTTCCTTCAATAACTTGACTATCCTTCAAATTCTAGTTCCATGAATCAAATATGTAATTCTTGGCCCTCTTGCATAAACCCTAGAATGTGAGGTTGATCAACATTTTGAACCTTGATCTTCTTCACTTGGATGGTATGAACTCTTATTTTAATTCAACATGTAACCTTGCTTATCTTCTTCCTTGATTTGACTTCTTGGACAACAACAAGATCTTTGTCCTTTTCTGTAGTAGATAGTTCTTCCTTCCTTCATACATGTGGATTTATTAGCCCTAAAATAGACCCATAAACAACACCAAAATCTTCTCTCTTTGTTTCCTTCTTTTGGTTGGTTATCTTCTCACTTCTTCTAATAGACTTAACCAAATTTGTGCGTCCACAAATGGAGGGTGAGCTGCCCTATATATAGTGTTTTCTCCATCAAAAACACGTGCTAGGAAGTGTTAAGGAGTGCTAGGGGAACACAAGGGAGCAATAGGTGAAAATAATGCATGCAAATGAATGATTAAGATTTTGTGACACGAAGTGTTAATGAGTTCCAGGTGTGCTAAGGAGGGAGTGATAAGGTATGCTTGGCAGTGTTAAGGCATATTAGGAACCATGGAAACATGCCAAGATGTGTCAGGTGCTACGGTGTGCCAATGCATGCCACGGAGTGCCAAGGAAACATAAGGGAGAACTAGTTTCAAATGCATGGAAATGAATGACTAAGAGTGTGTGACAAGGAGTTTCAGCAAGTTCTAGGTGTGCCAAGGAGGGGACAACAATGTATGTTATGTGGTGCCAAGAAATGCTAGAGTGATAGGCTGACATGCCAGGGTATGCCAATGTGTGTCAGGGTCTTCCAATGCATGTCAGGGTGTGCCAATGCGTGTCAAGGAGTGTGACATAAACACAAAGAAAAACTAGTTCAAAATGCATGGAAATGAATGAATAAGAGTGTATGATAGGCAGTGCCAGTGAATTCCAAGTGTCCTCAGGATGGAGTGACAAAGTTATATGCTAGGTAGTTTCAAGGCATGCAAGACTTCCATGACATGTCAAGGAGTGGTACGGTATGATAGGGAGTGCTAAAGCATGCCATGACATGCAGGGAATGCCAACATGTGTCACACAGTGCCAAGGGATTGTTAGACATGCCAGGTGCTATGCCATGTCAAGATGTAAACTATGTTGCTTAGTTATTTTATTGCCATGGTTAGATGTGAGCCTTGACTTGGTAACTTCTTCAGTGAGATGAGCTAAGATTGGGCATGAGTAGCCTAATATGAGTAATAAGCCATTCTTAGGTGAACAAGGGATAGTATAGTTGTAGTAGTTGTAACTTGGTCAAGATGTTGTAGTCGAGGTAGGACTTGGTTGGTTCCAAAGTCTTAAAACCAATAATGGTATTTATGAGGACATGATAGCTAAGGAGTTCCAGGGCATGCCAAGGAATGAAAAGGAATGATAACACATGGCAGACAATGTCAATGCATGTCAAGGAGTGTTGGGGAGTGTGAGGGCATCACAAGGGAGAAGTAGGTCAAAGTCTTCCATGTGTCCCAAGGACGAAGTATATTAGGGTAATTTCATAATAGGACTTGCAATAAGTAAGCCTATGATTACGATAAGGGGATGGAAAAAGAAATTTTAGACAAAGCGAGACTTTTGTCTAGGGACAACACTATTTTTTCAATGACTTGGTTGGATTCCAAAGTCACAAAGAAAGTAAGGATTTGCTATGCAGGTATTCTCGAGGCTAATGGAGGAAGTCACCACGAACAAGAACTTTCAATTCCACTGGAAGTTCCAGAAGGAACGAATCTCTCATCTTTGCTTTGCAGACGATTTTCTCATATTGTGTAGAGGAGAGGAGGGAAGGAAAGCACTATTCTCAAATATGAGTTGATGTTTCAGCAAGAGCATATTGATAGTCTGGCCGCTATCTATGAGAGCATGACAACTAGGGAGTGCCAAGGTGTGCAAGGAATGCCAGGAAGTGATAACACATGCTAGAAAGTTCCAAGGCATTTTATTCATTCTAAGACATGCCAAGTGGTAAGGCATGCCAAGAGATGTCAGGTGATAGGGTGTGGCGCCAATGCATGCTAGGGAGTGCCAGGGAAACACAAGGGAGGACTAGTTTCAGTTGCATGTAAATGAACGAATAAGAGTGTGCGATAGGGAGTGTTAGCAAGTTTTGGGTGTGCGAAGGAGGCATTGACAAGGTATGTTAGGTAGTCTCAAGGAAACACAAGGAAGGACTAGTCTCAATTACATCGAAATGAATGAATAATAGTGTATGATAGGGAGTGTTAGCAAGTTTTGGGTGTGCTAAGGAGGCATCTCTGGACAAATTTTGGGAGGGTTTGGAGAAAATTTTGTGTTTTGGTGTAGATTTGCAATTCTTAGGCAATATTTTGTCTAGCAGCACAGCGAGCTCACACTTTGCTTCCTCCTCAGGGATCCAAATTATGTAAAATCAACATTTTTGGAAAGATTATGACCCCATCTCAAACCCCATTTGCCCACTTTCCTGTTCTGGGCTCATGTTTTGAGAAATTTGCAAAAAAGAGGCCAACAATCACCTTTCTGCCCCTCCATTTCCATTTGTTTGCACACCTAGAGACACCTTGGGAGAATGGCCATATCTCAGCCAAAAATTGGTCATTTTGAGTGAAACAATACTCTAAAGACATCTACACTCTCCCAAATTTCCTGGAAAGGCTCTCGATCTGGATTTGGACTTCAGAAAGGCACCCAAAAATGGCCTCCAACAGCTCGCTGTACACCTGGAAATTTCTGAGAGTTTTGTAAAATTTTCACTATGTAATTTCTTGTAATTCCTATTTTGACTCTGGTAAAAATCAAAAGGGTGAAGTAGATAAATGTGAGGGGTAAAAGTAAATGTAAATAATTGGTGCATAGTATTTATAAGTTTTTTTGATGTAATTTTGACCTCATTTATGAGATAAGTTGGAGTCAAAGTTAATTGTAGAAGTCGTTTTTAACTTCCTTAGACATTAGGGTTTGGTTAGAACACCTCATGGAACAGTTCCTAGGGTCATTGATTCAACCCCTAAGAGTGGGGAGATGTTGTTTTGGCCTTTATGTATCAGTTTCTTAGTGATAGAACGGGTTGGATTTCAGAGGAGAAAACTATTGTAGCTTGTACTTGGACATTTTCTAGAAATCAAAGGACACAATTTGCAACTATTATCTAGGAGTTCATGTGCAGTAGGTTTTTGATGTTATTTTTTCTCTGTTATATTTTTATATGAAAGATATTAATATTCTCTTTCCATTCATCAATTATTCAATGGTTTTCCTTACATTTTATAAACAAAATTCTTTGCATAAAGCTCTATTTTGATGGAAAAATCATTATGTGTTACTTTATTTCTTGCTTAATGAATTCGTGTTTCATGCTCATTGATACTTTTAGCTTCTTCTAAACACTACATTACACCAAAAAACCCTAATATCCATCACAAAATTAATGCTACCTTTCTCCTTTTTTAATTTTTTGTTGTAATCCTTTGATCCTCTAACCTAGCTACCTAGTTTTTCTCCCTTATCCAACAACAAAACCCTAAATTTTCCAAAACCCACTTGAACCTAGCTATCTAGCCTAAAATCCTTTACATTCTAGTCATATCTTTGTTGTGATTTCATAGAGAGCCCTCTCTAGTTTGGTATGACTAGCTACCAAACTAAAAGCTTGGTTTGTGATTACCTCTGTCGATCTCCTCATCAGCGTGGGACATTGTGGAGGATAACAGAGGGCATGAAAACTAGGGAGTGCCAAGGTGTTCTAGTGAATGTAATGTTCCCAAGTCATGGAAAAACGCAATGCTAGTTGTAAGGTCATGACTGCCAAGGTGTGTTAGTGAAAGCTAGGGCATGCTAACATGTGTTAGATAGTACGAAGACATGTCAAACAAGATAAGACGTGCCAAGTGCGAAGGCATGCCAAGATGTACAAGGGTGTGAAAATGCATTCTAGGGATTGTCAAGGGAACAAAAGGGAGGAAGAAGTTAAAATACAAGTAAATGAACACATAATAGGGTTAATAAGTCAACCATTTACCTTTTCCATGAGGATCATGCTAGGAAAACCAACACTAGGTGTCAATAAGTGTCAAGTTCCAATGCATTCTAAGTGCCAAATCTTCCTTTGGTTCTTCTCATATAGTTTCCAATAATTTATCTCAAATAACTTTAATATTAAACCATGCCAAATCATACCAAGTCATCTCAACGCATGCCAAACATGCTAATACTTTCCAAGTGCCAACACGTGTCAAGTGCCAATGTGTGTTAGGGAGTGTGATGCATGCTATGAAGTGGAAGAGCATATCAAAGAGTTCTAAGGTGTGCTAGAGAGTTCCAATGCATGCTGAGGAGTGTTAGGGAGTACTAGGACAACACAAGGGAGCACTAGGTCAAAATGCATGGAAGTGAATGAATATTAGGTTGCATAGGGGAGTGTTAATGAGTGCTAGTTATCATGCCAAGGAGGAAGTGACAAGGTATGCTAAGCACGGGTAAGGCATGCCAGGTGATATTAGGGAATGTCAAGAAGTGCTAGAGTGTGCTAGGTATTTTCGGGGTGTGCTAGCATGTGCCAAATAGTGCCAAGGCATTCCAGGTGCTAAGACATGCTAGGATGTTCATGGTGCCATAGTATGCCAATATGCATCAAGGAGTTTCAAGGCAACAAAAAGAATAAACAAGCTACAATGCAAGGAAATGAACACATAAGACGGTTAATAATTCATGACTTTATCTTTTTCAAAAGGGGCATTCTAGGCACACTTATAATATGTTCCAATACATGCTAAGTGCCAATGTGTGCCAAGTTCTAATGTTTTTCAATGCAATATTTTGCTAAGGTGTTCCAGGGCATGCCAACACACGATAGGGGAGTGCTATGCTATGCTAGGGCATGCCAACATGTGCTTGGGCATCCTACTCATGGAAAGATGTTCTAGGTACAAATATGTTCCAAGACATGCGAGGTGCCAAGGAATTAGTGTACTATTCCAAAGCATGTTAAGGTGTGCCATGAGCGTTGAGGAGTGCTAGGTCTCTCTCATTAATAGAATTGATAGAGCTTGATTATGTATTAAACAATATAGTTCTTACACACTAGTGGAACTTTATTTAAAGGAAATTTGCTAGATAATAAACCTAATAGAGGTGAATCATGTGTTGACTCATAGGAAAACTATATTCTTATGACTTGAGGGAAATGATACACACTAATTAGTTCTTAACAAATTGACTAACTATTATAACCACTTTGACCTTGGACACATAATAAAAAAGACTCCACAACAATGGTCTTAAATCTTTATATTTTCACAAAAAATATAGTAACAAGTACATAGCTTCATTAAAAACTCATTGGAATGATCAATGATGACGAACATTTCTTGATCATCACCAGAAGTAACCAAAAAGAGCATTGGTGAGGGTTAATAAAATATTGTCACTAGAAGTGTCACCAAACAAAGAATTAGTGATGGGCCTTTAGCGACCCTCACCAAAAGTGTCACGAAAGAGAAAATTAGTGACAGGCCTTTAACGACCCTCACCAAAAGTTTCATTGAAAATGGATTTGGTGACACACCTTAAAGGACCATCACTATATACACTTACAACAACGATTTTTTAAAGATTGTCACCATATGTGACATTGGCAATGGACCTTAAAGGTCCGTCACAGGCATGAAGCATCACAAAAACTCATTGGAATAATCAAGGATGATGAACATTTATTGACCGTCACCAAAAGTAAGCAAAAAAATCACTGGTGACGGTCAATAAAATATCGTCACTAGAAGTGTCGCCAAATAGATAATTAGTGATGGGCATTTAATGACCCTCACCAAAAGTGTCACCAAAGAGAGAATTAGTGACAAGCCTTTAACGAACCTCACCAAAAGTGTCATTGAAAATGGCTTTGGTGACAAACCTTAAAGGAACATCACTATATACACTTACAACAATGCTTTTTTAAAGACCGTCACCATATGTCACATTGGTGACAGACCTTAAAGGTCCATCATAGGCATGACCCTCACCAATGACCTTTTTCTTGTAGTGATATATGGATTGATATAAATTCAACCATGAGTGAACTTTGGAAATATAATAAAATCATTTTTGAACAAGAGGCGTTAGTGCAAAGATCAAAATAATTCATCACAACAATCAAGGAAGATTTGGAGCACATGCCTAGAGAAGATAATAAAATAATCAAAGTGATAAATTCTAAAAAAAAGAAGAACTGGAAGAATTTGGAATTTAGGACAGATCTGACACACTCCTAGAGGTAAGAAGAGTTTTGACAAAAGAAATTAATGTTACAATTATAGAACAAGTGTCAAAATTTAGAAGCACAGATTAAAGAGTTTCACAGTAAATTTAATATTCTACATCAAAAAGGACTTCCAGCTCTATGACATTCTAGTGGCCAATTGATTCCACTAGAATATTATCAACACAAACTGCACCAGATAGAAGTAGAAAAGACATAATTTACCAAATTCAAATGGATAATCAGTGGTAAAGTATTCCTTGAAGGCCTAGAGTATGATCTTTTTATTCAACATGAAATTAATCATTTGTTCATTAGCAGCCCAACTTTTGAAACATACATAGAAGACGATGAGGCATATAGGAAAGTAACAAAAATTTCTACCCCAGATGATAAAATATTGGATAAGTTACTTGAACTCATTGAGTAAAATATAATGAAAGGAATTCAATGACCAGACATAGGGAAATAAGGAGTACTAAGCAGAAAAGAAGGAACAGAAAGAAAAAAATTTAGTTAAATGCAATAGTCATCAAATAACACCCTTAAATTGTGTGTTGATTATTCAAATCCATTTATAATAACTACTTTTCTATTCTATTTTTGTAAATCTAAAACAGTTTCAAATATTATTTCATTTTGTAATAAATTTTATTTTCAAATCTAGATATTTTGGAATTAGATTCTATAACTGTTTTGTAATTTAAATAAGCCAGGGTTAAACCCTTGTAATGATCACGGACATGATTGTAACATCATGAGCTATTTTTGAAGATAATTGAAGGATTTTGTCTTCATTCTTAACAACTTTTGTATTCATGTGAGTTTGTCCTGTTATTAATTTATGTTCTTTCATATTTATTTATGCACATGTTCAAGGTAACATAGGAGTCTGGGCAAGGATACATTGAATATCAATCTCCCTGAAAACCCCTTGCAATGTTATAATCATTAAAATAGATTAATTAATCAATTAATTTGTCTTAGTTAATTTCTCTAAATATTTTAATTATTTCCTTCTGTCATCTCTTGAACATGTATTGTTTGGATGTAGAAAGTTTATGCACACATCATTTGCATATGATTAATTAGATATTCATTATGAATGTTTAAATAATTATATACCTTCTTAGTTTCTATTTTTCATATCAATTTAAATATTAATCCTATTAAGCCTTTAATCTTCTTAGAAATGCTTAGAATTTACAATTGTTTAATGGTTTAAAACATTGGTAATCCAATTAAATCAGAAACATACTTAGATGCTTTGGCATAGTTACCAAGCCTAGAACTGTCTACAAAGATACAACATCATATTGGTTCCATTGTCGAGGAATGAAGATTGAATTTTTTCACTGGGACAATGATAAAACCTGCCTTTTAATGGTGAATAAGAGGTCAACATGCTAAAATCTTTCACCTCGTGACTCCACTAGTTAAATCTAGCTTCATGCAAACATACAACATCTCATTAAGACCCTGAGCTTTTCTCTCCTCTCTCAGATCTAGAGAGACTTGTGAGAATTGCATCTATTAGACATAGATTAGAAGCATCTACTTCAGATCTTGCTTCTCTTCCACTGGAAATATCCTCACAAACTGAGCCTTTTCAATCAATTCTTGTACCTGCTGAATTTTCTGATCTTCCACCTAAAGTATTAGAACTCATTTCTAAAGGAGTATATCTTTAATTAGCACTCCTAGTTCATCAACTTGAGAGCTTTCAATTTCATGCTTCCCATTTTTAACCCTTAGATACTGAATAAAATCCAAATCTTTAAGCACCAGAATTAAAATCAACTGATTTCATTTCCTCCCTCGCACAAATTCATCCTTTATTTTCTCCCAAGTATTGATCTAGAATTTATCCAGGACACAGAATGAAAGGTATTATAAACTCATGTGCATGGATGTGCCTGTGTTACTTATTCAATGGATCGATAATATTGCTAGAATACATAGACTCTGAGGCAATCAGAGAAAAAATAATAGTCAAACATGTAAACAAAAAAATTTTAATAAGGAGTTCACCCAATGCTCCTAGGCTACGTCTCCTAGTCCAGCTTTTCAGTGGTGGCCTCTCAATTATGTTTCCAAGTAGAGTTTTTACAATAATGAGCTTGATTCGAGACTCACCAAACAGAATGAAGTTAGTAGGAATGGAATGCACAGACTCTCCTTACTGAAACTCGACCTTTGAGTATCACAGTAGTATGACAGGCCTATGCCGAGGAGTTGCTTGAACTTCTCAAGCCTTCGATGGAGTACACAGACTCTTTCACTCTCTTTGGCTCTATCTAGCTTGATGCTACCTTTAGGTCAGCTCGGCTTCTACTCTCTGTTCTCTGCTATTAGCTTCTTACATCTCTATATGTGCCTTGTTCTCTGCTTCTGTCAATTCATGGCTTTAAACCCAGTCTATTCTTTGACTGCTCTTTTCTGCTTCTTAGCCTTCTGGTTTCCTTTCCTCTGTCTGTTGGAATTCCTCTACTCTACATCATCATCAATGGGTAACACCTCGCAGGGAGGTGGCCACCTGTTTGCTAACGAACTGGGTGTCACGTTCCATGAATCATATTCGAATGGCCGTTAAATCTGTTTGCTTCAAGATCACATGCGAACATGAATAATTTACCAACTCATCATCCAAGTTAGACTTCAAATCCCTGTCATCTCGCTTTTTGACCTGTAAAATCTGGTAAGTCATCAAAACGCATCTCCACCGTTGATCTGGACCCCCCAAATCCTACGGTCATCCTTCATATCAGGCGGACAAGTCGCACGATGTTTACCCGTTCGATGCAGATGGTTTTCTCTCTCTTCCGCCAGACACATATCACTCGATGTGTGGAATCATGTGGGACTCAGTCAAAACTACTTACTGCCTCGAAGTCTTCCAATATCTTGATGGTTTTGGGGAATCCTGTGCTACGGAACCAAAACAATTACTTTTTCAAATTTTATAGCATTTTCGGGTCCGGGCACTTCGGGGCTTTCCCTCATTGAGGGGGACACCCTGCGATACACAATTAGTTCTTAGCACTAATCCTGTATCAGAATCCACCTCTATTTCTTGATCTAGCCTCTAGTTTTTCCAGTTTTGTGCCATTGTGCTTTACCATGGGCCAACGGTCTACGCGCTCAACCGAGGGTCCTCGTTGCTCGACTCTGGCCACAACTGTAATTGTTACGAGGATTCCTTCTAATAGCTTTGACTCTTCAAAGACTTGAATATTTTAACATAATTTGAAACAGTCATGAAAACTTAGAGAGTTTTTAGGATCCAATTTGGATCACGGCCTTCCCACTGAAAAAGCTTTTGGACCACCAAAAGTTGGTTTTCTTTCCAGCATCAATGAAGTGAGGGTATTTCTTCCTCGCTTGCTCAATTTCTATCCATTTCGCACTGCTTGGCTTTGAACCTTTGAGTCTGATCATGAGGTACTCAACATTACCTCTGCGTGTAGTTCTTACCTTCCTGTCCAGAACCGTATCTTCCTGCAACTCATTAAGATATTCAGGTAACAGATCATCAATAGAAGGCAATTGACTCTACTCTTCAGGATCTTCAATTAATGAAGGTTCAAATAGTCTCAAGCTATCTGCATTAACAACTGAGTAGATGTGCATGTAAGCTGGTAGATCAAGGTGAAAAGCATTCTCACCAATTTTCTCAAGTATCTTGAAAGGTCCATACCTTATTGGCTTCAGCTTCTTACCTTCACCTTGCATTCTGTCTTTGCTGATATATAGCTAGACTTGGTCACCAACTTCTAAACTATGCTCCATCCGATGCTTGTCATGCCTTGCCTTGTACTTGGCTTGGCTCTTTTCTAGCTATTCCTGTACTGCCTGGCGAATCTCTTAGATTTTTTCAATGAACCTGGTTGCCTTGTCCACATCACTGTGTCCATCAACTACTATGTCTTTACCAAAGACAAAATCCAAGGGAGACCTTGGTGTGAAACCAAAACAGGTCTCAAAAGGAGATCTTTGTGTAGAAGAGTGTTTAACTCAGTTGTAAGCATGCTGCACATAACATTGATGTTCATCCCAAAGTTGGGATGCTTGCTGCAATAGCCTCTGGGCAACTGGAACACTATCCTGTTGACCACTTCTGTTTGGCCATTTATTTATGGATGAAAATTTGTGCTTTTCTTCAACCTGGTGTCCATCAATTCCCACAAAATTGACCAAAACTTCTCAACAAATCGGGTATCTCGATTAGATATTATGGAAGTGGGTAATCCAAAATGAACCCATAAATGTTGAAAGAACAACTTTGCAGTTTATTCAGTTATAATCTATTTGTTACAAGGTATTAAAATGCACATTTTGTTGAACCTATCCACAACACAATATAAATAGTCATGACCTTTCCTAGATTTAGGCAGCCCTCCAACAAAGTCCACGGAAAAACTTTCCCAAGGATGAGAAGGAACTGGTAGTGGAGTGTACAAGCCTAGTTTTCTATTGTTGGGCTTTCTTTTAGCACACATGGTACACCCTCTTACATATCTAGAAACTCTCTCATTCATTTTTAGCTAATAACAAAATCTTTGCAGCTATGCAACCATTTTACTTACACCAAAGTGACCTGATATTAGAGAAGTGTGTGCTTCTTGAAATATCTTTACTCTTTCAGTTTGTGGAATGCATAGCTTCCCACAATCGTACAAGAGTTGGTCCTTAATATGATAATCCAATTCTTCTACTCATTTGCCTTGACTTCAAGTTTCATATACATCTGGTGGGCTCCAGTATTGCAACAATAATGTTGCAACTCCTGGGACTCCCTTCTTTACTTTATATCAACCCGGTAGTTCGTAACAAACTTTGAAGCGACGACGTTGTATGCACAAGTACTAGCTCTTGCCGCAGCTGTCACTTGGTCAGTTGGCACAAGTCCGCTAGGGGCTTAAGCCACCTTCTATGAGCTCTGAGAAGAAGCTTTTTAACTGATGGATGAAAGCTAACTCAAGGGAAGCTAATTTACTTGCAGAAAGAAACTGAAACGCTGAAAGGAAATGCAAACCCTAGCAAACCCTAATTTTACCAACTAGCTCTACTGATGCGAAAGAGAGGATGCAAGCTACTGAAAGAGATTCCATTAATTCCAGGAAGGTAAAATACTTGTGTCTAAGCTAATTCTATCTGAAGAAAACATCTTTTTGTATTTTTTATTAAGTTGTCAGATTTATCATGCATGTGCTTTCACTGTTTTTGACTGTGCAGAGGTGGATCGGCGAGAGAAAATGCTTGCAGGAGGTTGGGAAGGTTCAGAGAGGCTTAAGGGGTCCCTAGAACCCTTCCTGAGAGTTTCACAGAGTTTGGCTTTCAAGAAACCGCTTTCGTGAGCTTCTACAAGAAGTTTGCAGGGGTTCTAGAGGATGTTCTGGAATTTCTACAGGATGTCTGTAATTTCTACAGGATGTTCAAAAATGGGATTTTGGAGAATGGATGGAGGGAAAAAGGTGGATGGGTGAGTATGGAGGTGAGATAGGGGTGTGAGGAGGTCCGAGACTTGGTGGATGGAGTTAAGGAGTGGCAGGAATGGCTAGATTTGTTCAAGGAGGGATGAAACGAGGTTGCACAAGAAGATGAGAATCATGGCAAAGTAAGTGAATGAGGCAAATGTAAGGTAAGGGTTCTAATTGAAGGATGAAGTAGGTAGGTGGGATGGAGTATGGGCAGATGGAGAAGTATGATAGGCACTCTACAATTTATTTTCAAACTGAACAAACAAACACTTAGAAAAACTATGACCTAGATACGTCACTCTAATCTAACCTAAGTAACAGCAAAAGGAAATGAACAGAAGTTTATTCAAAGTGAAATACGTGAAATAACTATGAAACTAAGCAATCACAAACTGAAGCAATTAAACACAACTAATATCAACGTCTGCAAATGAGAATTCCAACACTAAGAATTGCATGACAAAGCAAAACAACATTTTGTTGGCAACAATGTCACCTTTGTCCCAGCTCACGATCCCACTGATGGAGAGGTGAGATGGGAGGTGCTTGATGGCCTTTTTCTGGATATCTTCCCTGTTACTAATCTATCAACTAAATCTGAACATAAAAAGCCTATCTAATCATCAACCATGACCCATGTAACCAGCAATATGTTGATCTACTTAACAGGAATTATATTGCAAAGACATAAAGCAAATAACAGTACAAGGAAGCCTTGGCACTTGGGTTGGGCCCAAACCCAAGAGTTGCAAGCTCCTAAAGAAACTCAGAACTAATGCCAAATAAAGTTTCTTTCCATTACTCAAAAATAGCCATGTTCATAAGAAAGTTATACAACAACAGCTATGAAGATGAGCTAAGAAAATAGCAACACTCTAGTGCAAAATAACAACAGTCCAAAAAGTAACCTACAAAGGCTGAAAGCCTTCCTATTTATGCCATATGAGGGGCCTCAACAGACTTCCTTGAGTCAAGGGGCTTGGCTGTCCCAACTGCTAGTAAATAGTCACTTTTCCCCAAGCTGCTCGGCTTCCTTTAGGATTCGTTTTGGTGGTCTGCTGAGCTCCGAGATGAGGGTGGAGATTTCGAGGAAGCGACATTTAATGCTAGAGGCATCCCTCCTATGAATCATCCCCCTTGTTCCTTCATGCTTGGCTGTCTTTAGGCTCATAATTGCTTGGCTTTGTTCCAAAATTTGTCCAAAAAACCTGAAATAACCACGTATTAGCCGTCTTAGTAAAGTGACCACCCTCATTCATGCAATTAACATAAACATACTCAAAAAACATGTATTAAACTATGAAAAATGGTGGATCGTTTAAGAACAACTAAGAAAAATGAGCCCAATAAGTTACCAATTTCGGGGCTCATCATCAATCCCCTGCTAAATGGGTTGCTCGACCTCGAGCAACTAATCCAACTCATCATCCTTGATAGCCTTGAATGCCTCCCTCACATCCCAGGCCTCTAAAGTGATATCTTCTTCATGGTCATGAAATCCTGCTTTCCTTTCCACTTCTTCCCATTGCCTGTGTTCCTCCTCTTCCTTGACTCCCTCTAACAACCCCAAAAGAAAGGGAGGACTGAATTTGAGGCTGATCCAACTGGCCTAAAGATTCTGCATGGACTATTTGTAGAGAGGCACTCTTGCCAAGGCCTCCCTCATCCTTGTGGGGGTGTGGTATTCTCTAATATTTAGGTTGTGGGACAGTGAATTCCACCTTTGGGAGCAAGCATGAACACAGTTATCCCCCAGCAGTCTCTCCATGTCCTCAAAGTGGGAAATGGCTTGAGCTTGTCGTCCCATGCAATCTGCTAGGGCCTGAGAGTCATTGGCCAAGTGCTGGTGGGCAGATATCAATGCTAAATGATCCTCTGGTTCTGCTCTAATCAATAGTGGCTCATGTAGCTCTCTGTCCATAATGTTTCGGACCTCTGCCACTCTCTTTTCTTCATGATTTGGCCAAGAGGCCATGGCCATAAGTTGCACGTCCCCTACCACAACATTGGGGTCCCACAAGTTCATGTTGGGAAGGGAAAAGTTGTGTAGGTAAAACTCTGATAGCTTGGCCTTGTCTTCTGATGAGTTGTTGTCACATAGAGCCATGAATTGAGAGTAGTTTTGAAATGGATTAATGCCCCTTTGGGCCAAGGTGTTGATCTGAAACTGCAACCACTAATCCTTGAGGTATAGGGAATATGATTTGGCATCTTGCCTACACTGCAGAGCTTCCATCGTATAGCTGGCCATGCAGGCCAGTTGGGCCTCCTTTTCTTGCATCTACTGTTTCAAAGACTATATCTCCTGGGCTACTTGCAATTCCTTTTCCTATAGTTGTCTAGTCAATGCCTCTATTTCAGCTTGCAACCCATCTCTCTTTTGTTGTTCATCATGTATTCCTTTGGCTATTGTGGGCTCCTCCTATTGCTACTATCCTCCCAAGGTGTGGGGCATATCTTCCATAAGGTGTCCCTGTAACTGTAGCTTCTATTTGAGTAGCTCATTTTCTTCCTGTAGCTTGGCCCGTTGGCTACTTTCTACATGTCGTAGCAAAGCCGATTCTTTCCTTGCCTCTTTGAGTTGTTCCTCTAAGGGACCTATATCTGCCACACCCTTGGACTTCGCGATTTTCATCCAAGTGTGGGTCCTCACTCTCTCTTCCTCGAGTGCAAAGAAGAGTGGCACTGCAAATTTTTGGGGAATTATCCTTCCCACTTCTAGCAAGTTATAGTAAGAGCCCAGGTTGGGCTGGGGGCTTGGTTCCTCAATTTTCTCAGTCTTTTCCTCCTCTTGGGATGATGTACCTACCTTCTCTTCCAACTCTTCGGTCTCCTTTAGCCTAGCCAACGTATCTTGTAGAATTGTCTCAGCATCCTGTAGAGAGGTCTTTGTGTCCATTAGTTTAATCCTTTCTTTCCAAGTGGAGGTCTTCGGGTTGCCCCGTTCATAGGTAATGTATGCCTTTGAGGGAGACCTTTCTTTTTGTTTAATTGGGGTGTCCACAATCGTAATTGGCTCTTTTGATTGTGACTGGGGTCTGCCAGTTTCTATGCGCATGCTTCTTCTTGCCTTAAAATACATAGAAAGCTCCCTTTTTCTCTTACCTTTTTGCTCTGGGGTTGTGCTTAAGGAAGCCAGCACTGTTGCTACCTCCCTCGCCAAGATCTCGAGTGATTTCTCCTTTTTCTTCTCCGCCTCCATACTTCCTGTAGAAAGTCCTGTGTCGACTATTTTCAGGCTTCCTGTAGAAACTGTTCTGGGATTTCCTGTAGAAACTGTTTTGCCTGTTTGGCTATATGTGTCTTTCCTTTTAGCTCTTGTCTGGTTGCCTTAGTTGTGATTTCCTTTATTTTGGCTTTTCCAGTCCTCTCTTCTCTAATTTGTAATCGTTTCTCCCTGGGTGTTTGTGCCATTGGTCCTCCCACAGTTTTAGGTTCAGTAACTTGGCCTTTTCTTTGTTTCTCCTTCTACTCTTTCTCTGGTGGTTTGGCCTGTGTTTCTTTGCCACTGGCTTTCTCTCCGGCTTCAAGGTGTTTCCCTTCTTCACTATTGGATGAGGTGAGTTCCTCAGCCAGAATTCTTATATCATCATCTTTGGACATATTGCGGAAAATTTCCTAGGAGAGGGAGAAAGTGTAGGTATGGAGGCCATCCTCTACCAAAAGCTTGATGAGCCCATGATGGGCTAGCTGATCTAGGGTCCCCTCCTTCAATTTTGAGCCACATTCCATCAATGATTGCAAGAGAAAATAGGGGATGCTTAACTTCTGCTCTGGGGGTAGATCCAACCCATGTCTTAGTTCTTTCAGTAACCGGAAATGATAGCCGTAAACAAGACTAAACCGCCCCTCACAGGTAATGTATTTCATAATTTGGAGACTAGCTTCACTCCACAGAGGATGTAAACTAGCCCTCCTTACCCCATTCTTATCTTCTGCAAACTGTTCCTCTAGCAGGAAGAATTATTTCTTGGCTTTTTGGCCTAATGCTCTTTCCTCTTTGCTCCAGGATATCCCTAAGGGCAGACCAGTGACTTGACCAATGAGTTCAGGGGTGAGTTGTAGGGTCAACCCTCTAAAATTTACAATGGCCAGTGTTTTTGATTTAGGTTTCAGAGACATCAAGAATTGCTCTATTATTTCATCATCATGCCCCTGGATTTTATCACAGAAGGTCATCCAATTGGCACAGGTGAAGAGGTCCACTACTGCGGGATGTTCACACAATTTTCTAGAATCCGAGGGTTCCTTTCTGATAAAGCCTCCTGGCATGGTGAGAGTGTTCAGTTTAAATGCTCTGAGCAGAAGGGGAGTGTTTTTTTATGTGCTTTCCTCCTTTGAACTTTGAGAAAGGATCTCTTAGGTGTTTATATTTTAACTTTGCACTAATTCTCTAATTCTAATGCTTTTGTTTCCCAAACTCGATTGTCCGTGTATGGAGGGGGAAGTTTTGTTTCCACAGACAGGGTACATCACCTCAATTTTTTTACTCCCAGCATACATGCAAACGTGCAACTTCAAATTTTGACATACAAGCTAGCCCTCTCAATGCTTTATCTTTCCTACAGGAGGAATTTTCATAGGAACCTTGGAGGAGAATGTTGACGCTAGACCGTCTGAGAAATTCCGTGTAATTACACAGGCAAACTGCTATTCTTGACCCACAGGCAGACTTGTTTCTAATACCCCTACTTCAGATAGTCCAGTTTACCACCTTTTGAAATATACCATGCAGGGAAAGTGCTTTTCGAGCCTACCTCTCCCGAAACGTCAAATTTGTCGAAGGAAATCTCAGATTTCTTTGTTTTAGGGGTTGTGTTGTACTTCATGTAGAATTTCTTCCTATAGGATTCTTTCCAGCTTCTATAGGATGCAACTGCGCTTCTGAAAGAGCTCAGGACGCGGGAGAACTTCGAAATAGGCCGAAAATCCTTGAGGAGGACGACAGGTTAACAGGTTGTGAAAGCAGAGGACTAGTACTTTGGCTCGGACGTTGCAAATGCGAATGAGCATCGAATGTGCGAGCCTTTCAGCCAACCATTTTGAACTACGGTGCAATTCATGGTGAGAGGGTGAGGTGGCCGGACCGAACCGTTATCCATCATCATGGTCATCATTCTCCTGCATGTCTCTGGCTGCCATTACCTCCCCTCTGCCATTAACTGTCGCCACCACTGTTAGTCCGCCGATTTTCACCAATTGGACACTCGACACGTGTCGGCTACACAGCTCGTTGGTGATTCTGAACGTAACTGAGCTCGTTCGGATCCCACGAAGCGGCGTAACTAGCTGAGGCTGGCCAGTTGACTAACCACCGAATTTGTTCAATCCAATCATTTTCATAGGCATGTAGTTTTCTTGAAATATGGTTTATGTAATTCACGAATAAGGTTAGACACTTACCTGTATGGCCATGGATGCGTTATACAGAATTTGGTCTTGGAACTACTGCCTCGCTTGTTGCTGCCTCGTGCACGGGTGCTAGATCCCATCCTTTTGTTTGTTGAAG
This sequence comes from Pinus taeda, assembly GCA_000404065.3. Lineage (NCBI taxonomy): Eukaryota > Viridiplantae > Streptophyta > Pinopsida > Pinales > Pinaceae > Pinus > Pinus taeda. Next base: position 174,870 of record APFE030426394.1, on the reverse strand, counting down.
CTGCATGCGTGGCTTTGGAACCTGATCTTCCAATGGTGAACGCTACATGCACATGTTCTGTCTGATCTCAACTATCGAGGAGGTGTTCACGTTCAAGATGAACCCCTTTTCATGTCTCCTATGTGGATTTCAGCTGCCCCTGCCTCCAGAGTATGTGCTCCAGAGGGATCAGTGGCTACAGGATTCCTGTAGGATATCCTGTAGCTGCTTCTCCTCCTGGGATGCAGGCTAAATGGGCAGGGTCATTTTGCAGACAAGGACTTGCTACATTGAAGAAGAGCTTAGATGGAGCTTGAACAGGTAGAGTGTGTGAGCCTTTGCTGCTTGATTTTTTTATTTGAAATTTTTCCATTTTTTCTTTGTTGTCAACTTGAGGAAAACAGGGTTTCTGAAACGACTGTGCAGGAACACACAACCAAGCGGGTGATAGAGGTGTCAAGAGATAGAATAGGGCGCCACATTGTGTTGGATTGCATAGAGGTGTGGCCTTAGACCTAACAAACTGATCCCAACCATCAGATTCCCTTTTAAAATTGAATTTGGCTCGCCCGACGGTTCTACAGGATGTTTCCTGTAGAAATTTAGGACTTCCTATAGAAAAGCATGTAACTTCATGTAGAAAAGCCGAACTTCCTGTAGAAAGCCCAAAACTTCCTATAGAAGGCCCTTTCTTGACCCGAATGTGAAAGAATGGTGGGCTCCAGTATTGCAGCAATAATGTTGCAACTCCTGGGACTCCCTTCTTTACTTTATATCAACCCGGTAGTTCGTAACAAACTTGGAAGCGACGGTGCTATATGCACAAGTACTAGTTCTTGCCTTAGCTGTCACTTGGTCAGCTGGCACATGTCCACTAGGGGCTTAAGCCAACTTCTATGAGCTCTAAGAAGAAGCCTTTTAACTGATGGACGAAAGCTAACTCAAGGGAAGCTAATCTACTTGCAGAAAGGAATTGAAACGCTGAAAAGAAATGCAAACCCTAGAAAACCCTAATTTTAACAGCTAGCTCTACTGATGCAGAAGAGAGGATGCAAGCTACTAAAAGAGATTCCATTACTTCTAGGAAGGTAAAATACTTTTGTCTAAGCTACTTCTATCTGAAGAAAACATCTTTTGTATTTTTGATTAAGTTGTCAGATTTATCATGCATGTGCTTTCACTGTTTTTGACTGTGCAGAGGTGGATCGGTGAGAGAAAATGCTTGCAGGAGGTTGGGAAGGTTCAGAGAGCACCCAAGTCGTCCCTAGCACCTTCTTGAGAGTTTCACAGAGTTTGGCTTTCAAGAAACCACTTTCGTGAGCTTCTACAGGAAGTATGGAGGGGTTCTACAGGATGTCTGTAATTTCTACAGGATGTTCAGAAATGGGATTTTGGAGAATGGATGGAGGGAAAAAGGTGGATGGGTGAGTATGGAGGTGAGATAGGGGTGTGAGGAGGTCCAAGACTTGGTGGATGGAGTTGAGGAGTGGCGCGGATGGTTAGATTTGTTCAAGGAGGGATGAAATGAGTCTGCACAAGAAGATGAGAATCATGGCAAAGTAAGCGAATGAGGCAAATGTAAGTTAAGGGTTCTAAGTGAAGGATGAATCAAGTAGGTTGGATGGAGTATGGGCAGATGGAGAAGTATGATAGGCGCTTTGCAATTTATTTTTTGAACTGAGCAAACAAACACTTAGAAAATCTATGACCTAGTTACTTCACTCTAATCTGACCTAAGTAATAGCAAAAGGAAATGAACAGAAGTTTATTCGAAATGAAATACATGAAATAAATATGCAACTAATCAATCGTAAATTGAAGAAATTAAACAAAACGAATATGATCGTATGCAAATGAGAATTCCAACACTAAGAATTGCATGACAAAGCAAAACAACATTTTTGTTGGTAGCAATGTCACCTTTGTCCCAGCTCACGATCCCACTGAGGGAGAGGTGAGATCAGAGGTGCTTGATGGCATTTTTCTAGAGATCTTCCTTGTTACTAATCTATCAACTAAATCTGAACATAAAAAGCCTATCTAATCATCAACCATGACCTATGTAACCAGCAAGATGTTGATCTACTTAACAGGAATTATTTTGCAAAGACATAAAGCAAACAAAACTACAAGAAGGAAGCCTTCGCACTTGGGTTGGGCCCAACCCCAAGAGCTGCAGGCTCCTAAAGAAACTCATAACTGATGCCAAATAAAGTTGCTTCCATTACTAAAAAATAGCCATGTTCATAAGAAAGTTATACAACAACAACTACGAAGATGAGCTGAGAAAATAGCAGCACTCTAGTGCAAAATAACAACAGACCAAATTGTAACCTATGAAGGCTAAAATCCTTCCTATTTATGCCATACGAGGGGCCTCAATAGCCTTCCTTTACTCAAGGGGCTCAGCTGTCCCAACTGCTAGTAAACAGTCACTTTTCCCCAAGCTGCTCGGCTACCTTTAGGATTCGTTTTGGTGGTCTGCTGAGCTCCGAGTTGAGGGTGGAGATTTCAAGGAAGGGACATTTAATGCCAGAGGCATCCCTCCTATGAATCCTCCCCCTTGTTCCTTCATGCTTGGCTATCTTTAGGCTCATAATTGCTTGGCTTTGTTCCAAAATTTGTCCAAAAAACCTGAAATAACCACGTATTAGCCTTCTTGGTAAAGTGACCACCCTCATTCGTGCAATTAACATAAACATACTCAAAAACACATGCATTAAACTATGAAAAATGGTGGATCATTTAAGAACAACTAGGAAAAATGAGCCCAATAAGTTACCAATTTTGGGGCTCATCAACATCTTTAAAATCTATATCTTGAGCATATTAGTCAATGTAGCTATCATGCAATACTGAATTATGCTTAAGTATAGTAGATGCATTTATAATTGATCTAGATAACATATCTGCAACTTTATTGTGTATGCCCTTTTTATATCCGATGACTAAATGAAACTGTTGTAGAAAACCCATCCATCTATAGTGTCTTGATTGCTGCAACTTAGTTTGGGACTATAGGTATTGAAGTGGTTGATGATTAGTTTGTATAACTATCTCTTTGCCCATTAAGTAAATTTTCCACTTTTTCACACTCTGTACTAATGCATACAATTCTTTATCATATGTAGGATAGTTAACTACTGTAGAATTAAAAGTCTCAGAATGATAACATATGGGTTTACCGTGCTGCATCAACACTGCTCCCATGGCATAGTCACTGACTTCTATTTCAATCTCAAATGGTCTTTGAAGATCGGGCAATGCTAGCATTGGTGATGTACTAATATTTTCTTTCAAGGTGTCGAAGGCTTTTTGTTGTTTGCCTCTCCACTGAAACACCTTGTTCAATCCTGTTAAAGCAGGCAAGGGAACTACAATTAAGGAAAAGTTAGAAATAAAATTTCTCCAATATTGTGCTGCTCCTAAGAAGCTTCTAACCTCTGTAGCAGATTTGGGTTTAGGCTAGTTTACAACAACTGCAACCTTAGAGAGATCTATCTTCAATTCACCACCCCCTACTATATGTCCCAAATAATTCAAAGATGTTTTGCCAAATTCACATTTTGAGAGTTTAACATAAAGTTTTTCTTAGTGTTTGCTTAACATGCTTTAAATGTACTTCCTGAGTTTTGCTAAATATAAGAATGTCATCCAAATATACAATAACAAAATCATCAAGAAAAGGTATGAGTACATCATTCATTACTCTCATGAAAGTAGCAGGAGCATTAGTTAAGCCAAAAGGCATAACCAGAGACTCATACAATCCCTGCTTTGTTTTGAAAGCAATCTTCCATGCATCTTGCTTTGTGACTCTAACTTGATGATAGCCACTATGCAAGTCTAACTTGGAAAAATAAACAACTTCATCAACTGATCTAATAAATCATCTATGCGAGGAAGGGGATAATGATTTTTTATCGTTATCTTATTCAATGCTCGGTAATCAATGCACATTCTCCACGAGCCATATTTCTTTTTCACCAAAACAATTAGAGACCCACATGGTGATGTGCTAGGTCTGATGAACCCCTTGTTGAGAAACTCATGTACCTGCTTCTTGATTTCTGCATTCTCTAAAGCGGACAACCTATACATTCTGATGTTAGGCAATGGAGCATCTTGATACAAATCAATATCATGCAATATTTCGTTTTTGGGTGGCAGACCTTTAGGTTCTTGAAACAATACATCATATTCTGAAACATTTTTTTCTAAATCAGCTTGCTTTTTAGCATCACAGCCCTCAAACACATTGGTTTTATCAGGTTTATTTTCCTTTACAACCATTAGTAAAAATTGTTTGCATGAATTTACAATTCGTTTCATCTACCCTGAGTTTATGAGAGTATAATTATTCTTGAGCTTATGAGCTCTTACAATATATTCGATTCCATCTTTAATGAGTAGATTACTTGTTCTCAGCTCTATATAAAATAGCTTTTCTATCATACAAGTAAGGACTTCCTAAAACAATTCCACATATGTCCAAAGGAACTATATCTAAGTCAACCTCATCTACAAATGCTAACCCAAAAGAAAACTTAAGTTTACATTGTCTAGTCACTTGTAGCTTTGCTTTATCACATAGCCAACCTAATGGATATGGTTTCTTGTGAGGTGTGGTTAGTAATCCCAACTTCTTTACAATTGCTTCAGAAATTAAATTTACTTGTGAACCACTATCAAACAAAGTATCAATCTTTTGATGATTGGAAATAACTCGAATATGAAAAAGCTCACATATTTTTCTCTCATTTTCTTCATTGTCAGTAGATTGTGTAGAATTACTAGTAGATGCTTCAAAATTTTTACCTTTTATACTTGTGGCTACGATTGTTGCTTCATCTCCTGATTCTGACCCCATATCCTTTTGAATAGCTACAATAGTCTTCTTCTTCTTTCCCTCGAACTTCTTAGGTTTCAGCTCCAGATGCAGAATCCATCAGTTTTCATCATCATGCCCATCCTTCTTACAGTGAGTGCATGAGGACTTTCTCTTCTGTATAGTTTTTGTCTTCCTCTCTTTCCATTTCTGTTTTCTTTTCTACTTATTTTCACTTGCAATGGGTTGGGATGATCCCCCAACCTCTGGGTTCCCATTCTTACCTCTAGCTTCTAGATGTATAGCCTGAACGGATACCTCATCTATGCTAGTGGGATTAAACATGAGGATAATGTGCCTCATGTAGCTATGTAGACCACCTATATACTTGAACAAAGTCTCAGGTGAGTCTAAAGAAATTCCTAGAATCAAATCTCTTTTCCTAAATTCTTGGGTGTAACCTTGTACACTTTTCCCCTTTAGTTGTCGAAGAGTTTGCCTGCTCATCATGGCTTGCTGCATGTAGGCTAGTGGATAGAATTTCTTTTTAATTGCATAAACAAATTCACTCCAGACAAAAAGAATCTTACCATGTTTCTTCATGTGAGCTTGTGTCCTGCCTTCCCACCATACCAAGGCAGTGCCTCCAAGGCATAGGCTGGCCAGCTAAATCTTACTCTTGTCTAAGTCAATGCTCTGCACTTTGCAATAAACATTAATCTGTCTGATCCAATTATCCAGCTTCTCTACATTCAACTCTCCATCAATGGTAAATCAAATTTAACATCTAATTTAATCAAAGATGTCTTCTTTTTATTTTCAGGCTATTAGGAGGTGTGATAAATTTTTCTTCTTTCCCTTTGCCTTTGGAGTGGTCATGGAAGAGAGATTCATCTACTCCTTTGTCTTGTTTGGAGCTTGATGAATCTTCATCTCTATGTTTCTTAAAGTCCCTATAAATTTCCTCCACCATGGATTTCAGGGTCATAAAACTATCCATGAACTGGGGGTCTGATTCCAAGGGATTTTCTTCTGACATTTTCCTCTTAGAATAAACTCTTCCAATTTCCAGGTTAGTTTCAGCCAATTCTCCTTGTCCTAATTTAAGCTTTGATCTAGTTAGTATTCGACAACAAAATCTAGCACAAGCTTGTCTAACCTTAGTAACCCTAGAGCTCTGACACCGCTTGATTTGGAATTTATCCAGGACAAAGAATGAAAGGTATTACAGACTTATGTGCATGGATGTGCCTATGTTACTTATGCAACAAATTGATAAGATTGCTAGAATACATAGACACTGAGGCAATAAGAGAAAACATAACATTCAAACATGTAAACAAAACAAGTTTAATAAGGAGTTCACCCAATGCTCCTGGGCTACGTCTTCTGGTCTAGTCTTTCAGTGGTGGCCTCTCTATTATGTTTTCAAGAAAAGTTTTTACAACAGTTAGCTCAATCCGAGACTCACTAAACATAATGAAGTCAGTAGGAATGGAGTGCACAAACTATCCTTACTGAAACTCGACCTCTGAGGGTCACAGTAGTATGACAGGCCTATGTCGAGGAGTTACTTGAACCTCTCAAGCCTTCAATGGAGTACACAGACTCCCTGACTCTCTCTGGCTCTATATGGCTCAATGTTGCCTTCAAGTTAGCTCAGCTTCTACTCTATGTTCTCTGTTATTAGCTTCTTGCATATATGTATGTGTCGTGTTCTTTGCTTCGGTCAATTCATGGCTTTAAAGCCAGTCTATACTTTGACTGCTCATTTATGCTTCCCAGCCTTCTGGTTTCCTTTCCTTTGTCCATTCAAATTCCTCTGCTCTGCATCATCATCACTGGGTAATGCCTGGCAGGGAGGTGGCCACCTGTTTGCTAACAAACTCGATGTCAAATTCCCTGAATCATATTCAAACGGCCGTTAAATCTATTTGCTTCAAGATCGCCCACGAACACGAATCATTTTCCAACTCATCATCCATGTTGGAATTCAAATCCCTTTCATATCACTTTTTGACCTGTCAAATCTGGTCAGTCATTGGAATGCATCTCCACCATTGATCTGGACCCCCCAGATCCTACGGTTGTTTTTCATAACAGGCGGACAAGTCGCATGACGTTTACCCATCCGATGCGGGCAGTTTTCTCTCTCTTTTGCTGGATGCATGTCTCTTGATGTGTGGCATCAGACGAGACTCAGTCAAAACTTCTTACTACCTCGAAGCCTTCTGATATCCTGCCAGTTTTGGGGAATCCTGCGCTACGGAACTGAAACAGTTACTTTTTCAAATTTTGTAGCGTTTTAAGGTTTTGGGGCTTCGGGGCTTTCCTTCACTGAGGGAAACGCCCTGCAATATGTGATTAGTGCTTAGCACTAATTTCATATCAGAATCCACCTCTCTTTCTTGATTTGGCCTCCGGTTTTACCAGTTTTGTGCCATTGTGCTCTACCATGGGCCAATGGTTTACACGTTCGATTGAGGGTCCTCGTTGCTCCATTCCGGCCAAAACTGCAATTGTTATGAGGATTCCTTCTGATAGCTTTGACTTTTCTAAGACTTGAACCTTCTAGATAATTTGAAACAGTCATGAAAACTTAGAGAGTTTTTAGGATCCAATTTGGATCAAGTATGAAGAGTAAACTATTATTTATACTAATCCTTTAGCCTTTGAATATCAAGAGAAATTCATACCTGAAGTTTAGAAAATAGCTATCCATCCTTAGTTTTTCCGGAAACCTATATCTCCATAACAACAATCTTCAAGCAAAGTTGCCTCCCCAAAACAGACAATTCCATTATAATACCAAATGGTTGGATTTAGGCCAGTTGTAGTAGCTAGATATGCAACATTAGTGCTTCCACAAACTACTCAACTTCAAGATTTTCCTGAGGGGAATTTGAAACATTTTCCCATATTCAATGGAGAAACTAGACCATCTGCAGAAGACCACTTCGATTCATTTCTAGATTTTGTTGATAACATGAACATTGAAAATGAATATGTTTGCACCAAAATTTTGTTTCAATCATTAGAAGGAAATGTCAGGATATGGTTTAGACAACTACAAATAAATTCTATAAAATCATAAGTTTAATTAACCAACATCTTCGAGAATGAATAGGGAATTAAAAAGGACCTTGTTTACTATTTAACAGAATTTTAAGATTTGAGAAGAAACCCTGGAGAAACTATTGTAGATTTTATTAAGAGATTCAATAAGATTTAGAACAAAATGCCATGAGATTGTAAACCTCTAGTAACTGTAGCTAAAGTCATATTCTTCAAAGAATTGGATGATGATTTTATTTTAATGCTTAGAGAGATAAAATCTAAAACCTTAGCAAGTATGAAAACTAATAGAATTGAAGTGGAAGAAAACATGTCAGCATCCAGTAAATTGAAATCAAAGGAAGAAAAGGGTGAAAGGAAAATAAATCCAGAGGAAAGTACTTCTTCATCAAAAACTAAACATGAAGAACATAAAATTGATGAAATAACCTCTTTGTTAAGAAATTTGTCTAATATAATTTCAAGAATGGAAACTCAACCTAGAGTAACCCAACGTGTTGCAAACAAACCCCTAGTCCACTATAGAAGACCTTTTCAACCTCATATTTTCCAAAGACCAAATAATGATTAACAAATTCCACCTCCACTGATGATTGATGACAAAGAACTTGATGAAGTTGTTCCTGTTGTTACAAATGATATTAATTATTTTGGAGACCCATCATCTCAAAATGTTATTGTCCCAATCAGTTAGGACCGACCTATTGCTCAAAATCAAGAGTCATCCCAAGTTTCCATATATCAAGCTTTTTCTGAGTTTCTCATTGCTTAACTGAATAGGAGGTATGACTTAAGACCTATACAAGGCCCTCGTAAACCTATAAAATATTTTTCCTTTTATGAACCTCAAGTAAAAGCTGTTGAAATATCACCTGTTCAACCACCAAATTAGTTACAATAACAACTCACTATTAAAAAACCTGTTCCAATTGTTTTTAATGTTGAAAAAGAATTAGAAAGGGTTAAAATCTCTATTAGTTTGCCTGAACTCTCCAGAAATCTAGGATATAAACAAAAAGTTTCCAAATTGATATAATATTCCAGTGTGGATGCTGAAGGGGATGTTATCAGTCTTCAAGACGAGAAATATTCAATTGTCTTTGGACCTAGTTCATATATGATTGATGAAAGTGTGCCACCTCTCTATGTTACATTGAAAGTTCATGGTTTCCTTTTATACAATTTTATTTCAGATTCTAGTGCCTCCCGTAATCTAATTCTTAAAGTTATCATGGACCAACTTCACTTCCAAATCACCAGGCCATATCATGATCTATATACTTTTGATTCAAAGAAAGTTCCTTGCTTGGGATTAATCAAAGACTTAGATGTTACACTTTTTCAAATCCTTGTGAAAAGTGTAGTGTTATATATTGTTTTTACAAAAATTACTCCAAATTTTTGCATGTCATTGTCAGGATATTGTTGTCCTAAGCTTGGAGGAAGCTTGCATATGGACATGTCTTATGCTATAGTCCTAGTTTATGGAGGAGAACATTTAAGACGATACATAGAAGTAAGATTCATTAATATTGTTTGTAAAGATGATCAAGCAATAAATCATCCAATTTATGTTATTTCTCAAGATTTTGGATGCTTTACTTTGGCTACAAATGATCTATCTAATCCTTAAACCAGAATTGAAGATACTATCAATATACCTCAATTTTCAGATATTAATATTTGGAAAATGTATTTTTATGGGGAATTTTCGAAGGATGGAGCTGGTGTAGGAATTGTATTCATTTCTCCTCACAAGAAAAATATAATCCAATCCTTCAAAATAGATTTTTAAGTCAATGTGGGAGAATATGAAGCCTTGATTTTAGGATTGGAATTAGCTAAAATTCTGAAAGTACAAAACCTGGTAGTATATGGTGATTCAGAATTAATTGTAAAATTGATCAAAAATCTCTATCAAGCCAAGCATATGAGACCCAAATCTTATAGGAATGAAGTGTGGGATTGTGTGGAAAACTATTTTCAAGCCTTCAACATCTCATCAAATCTAAGAGAAGATAACTTACATGCAAATTCTTCAGTAATCTCTACAAGTTATTTTTAAACACCTAATCCTTTGCTATTAAATTAGCAGATTGAAGTAAAGTACAAACCTTCCATCCAAAATAATTTGAAAATTTTCCAAGTTTTTGAAAATGATGAGCAATTGTTTTTTTTTACAGGTAATCGATGAATTTTCTGGTTTACATTTTGAGGAAGAATACAATGATGAAATCAATTCAAATGAAGGTAATTCAAATTTGAATTTTAAACAGAGAATTGTTGATCATGATACCATTCAGTTGTCAAATAACTATATCCCAAAAGGATTAGTTCCTCTTGAATTTTTTTTGATGAAAATAATGTATCAAAAACTTCACTGTTATGTTCACAACATGAAGATGTAAAAGACTGTCATATTGATACTAAAGAAGGGGTGAGAAATATCAAAATTTCATCTAGTTTGCCTCAAGACATAAAAGAAAAATATATTTGTTTCTTTAAATAGTACAGAGATGTATATGCATGGTGATATGAGGAGCTAAAAGCCTATGACACATCTATGATTGAGCATAAAATTCCACTCAAACCATAAGCTAAACCTTTTCAATAGAAATTAAGGAGAATTAACACAATCTTACTTCCTATCATTGAGAACGAAGTGGGAAAACTGTTGGATGCTAAAATATTTTTTCCCTTAATATACTCTGAATGGATAGATAATCTGGTACTTGTTAGGAAGAAAAATGGGGAAATTAGACTCTTTGTTGGATTTAGGAACTTGAACAATTTTTCCCTAAAAGATAGTTATCCATTACCTAAAATGGATCAATTACTTCAAAGAGTATTAGGTTTTGATAAGATCTCAATATTAGATGTTTTTTTTATGGATACAACTAGATTCTGGTTAGTCAAGAAGATAGAGAGAAGACTTCATTCATAACTCCTTGAGGTACTTTCATGTATGCCAAGATGCCATTTGATTTAATCAATGTTGGAGAAACATTTCAAAGGGCCATGGATCTAACATTTGTAGGTAAGGTAAATAAATTCATAGTTATTTACCTTGATAATTTGACAATGTTTTATGATTCTTATGTTAAACACATTAAACAATTGAGAAAAGTTTTTGAAAGATGCAGAAAATTTGGGATTTCTCATAATCCTAAGAAGTAACTTTTTGCAATGAGGGAAAGAAGATTGTTGGGACACATAATTTCAAAATAAGGAGTTATAATTGATTCTAAGAGAGTTTCATCAATTCAGGTAATTAATTTTCCTAGAAATAAAAAAGATATTCAATCATTCTTAGGGAATTCGTTTTAAGGAGTTTTATACCTAATTATGATGAAATTGTGAAATATATCACTGGAATTCTCAAGAAAGACATGGAAGTTAAATGGATTGTCCAAGCTAGATACTCCTCCTCGCAGATCAAAAAGGAAATTTTAGAAGCCCCAGTGTTAGCTAGCCCATATTATATAGAATTGTTTAGTATTTTCTCCTTTGCCTCAGATATGACTATAGCAGTTTTTTTACTATAGGGAAATGGTGTTCAACAAGACCAACCAATTGTCTTCTTCAGTAAGGTTATGAGATATGTTGAAATGAGATATGATATCATAGAGAAAGAAGCTTATGCCTTAGTACAATCTTTGAAAGAATTTATGATTTATGTTTTACATTCACTTATAATTGCTTATGTTCCTAACAATGCAGTAAAAATAGTGTTGACTCAGCTTGATATCGATGGAAAGAGGGGAATATGGATTTCTAAGATACTTGAGTTTGATTGAGAAATAATACCTACAAAGTTGGTAAAATGAAAAGTTTTAGCTAAACTTTTAGCTGAATCAAATTGTAAAATACTTGGTATTAGTACTATCATGCAGATTTCAGGTGAGAATAATCCACAAGAATATTCGTAGGTTTCAAGTGAGAAGAACCCGCAAGAACCTTCTTCTAGTATAGTTACTATTCCTCTTCCTTTATACATGGATGAAAAGTTTTTACTTTTTCTACGTGATTTTGAATACCCTCTTGACTTCACAAAGAATCAATGTAGATCCCTCAAAATCAAGGCCATGAAGTATTATATAATAAATGAAATTTTGTATCGGAAATATCCTCTAAATATTCTCTTACTATTTTTTATGGAGAGTGAAACAAATGGAGTAATTGAGAAGTTTCATGAAGAGATTTGTGGACATTATGCTTGGAAGGCCACTGCATATAAAATAATGAGAGAATTTTTCTATTCGCCAATATTGTTCACATAGGTTGGAGCAAAGGTGAGGAGTTGTATCCAATGTTAGATATTTGAGGGGAACCATAAATTACCAGCACTTCCCCTTGTCCCAGTTCCAATAGAAGCCCCTTACTTATAGTGGGGATTCAATTTCATTGGTGATATAGTTCTAGGCTTCGACAATGAACACAGATGGATATTAATGACCACTAATTATTTCACAAAGTGGGTAGATGAAATATATGTTAAGAATGCAACTAATACAATGATGATAAAATTCATTGAAGAAAACGTTTTGTCCAGATTTGGTTGTCCTAGAAAAATTGTTACAGATAATGCTCAAGCTTTCAGTAGTATAAAGATGATAAAATTCTATCAAAAATATCAGATTACATTACATCATTCTATGAGAATGAAGCATCTAACCTCCCTTAATCAAAATGGAAATTTTAAAGTGGAGAAGGAGGAGATGTGGACCATTGGAGTAAATCGGGGAAAATTTATTTAAAATAGAGCTAATTAGATGGACTTAATTAGATGTAATTTTCCATTTGTATTCATATGTATGCATGTAGAGAGAATTAAGGGTTGTTGAGATATTTGCGACAGGATATTAAGGAGAAGATTGATTGGATCCTTCTTCTTGATCCAATCCAATATTTCTTATATATATATGATGAACCTGTGTGTTCAAGGGGAGAGTAATATAGTAATACAGAGTGAGAGTAATATAGTAATATAGAGTGAGAGATAGAGTATTCAAAATGTAATCGATTTGGAGCTTGTTCTAAGGATGAAAAGCCTTAGCATGTAATTTTTCTGTATAATATAAAAAGTGTGCCTTGTGTTGATTTTGTGTGCCTGTGTGTATTTTATAATCCATCTGAATGTTCCAGTGTTGTAGGTTTGATCAACCATCAATCACAGGAGGATCGATGGCAATCCATCTATAAATGAATAACTGTGTTATATGAATTTCGTATGGAGTGATAACAATGTGAGTGGCAGAGTAAGATGGAGGAAGACTGAGCATAGTGTAAGTCCATCAATATAACGAGAAGTGAAGAGTGATGCATAGGATCCATTTGATCTCAGAGACCAACGGTCCAGATCCTATCGTTGTGGAGCAGAACCTTTATATCACATCGACAAAGTTGCTTTATAAGGGCGGACCTCAAGCTTTAAGGACTTACGATGATGTAATAGATCATGGACTATCGAATTGAGAGTCAAGATCGATGGTCACGATCTAATCGCTGATCGCAAATTGGAGAGGCAAACACAGCAGATAGTGGGAATGTCGATTGCTAGTGGGTCGATCCACCGATGACCGATAGCAATGAAGTCAAGCGCCGATCAGAGATCGAAGATAATGAAAATCATAAGAGCATTGTGGGATGGTTGGAATGAGCGAACCCAAAAATTATTGAACCTGGGTTTATTCTGGTTGAAATCCGGCTATGACAGGAGGTCTGTGTTGTTTCCTATGTTATTCTGATATGTTGTATGGTCTCGTGTTTTGAGGCTGAGCGCAATGTTTAATGCTTCCGATAGTTAAGTGGGCCATAACCCACAGGCCTGAGGATCGAAATTTGTACATGAAAGGGGAAATTGGTATACCCCAAAATCTCCTTTCATCATTTGGTATCAAAGCAGGGAGATGTTAAAGGGAAAGATTTCCTGCGTGAAGGAAGAAGGAGTGCAAGCAGAAGGAGGAGGACGTATAATGCTTGAAGTATGGAGAGTTTATGGTCTCACTTTCATGCAGAGAATGGTAGCCAAATGTGATAAGATTGCAGCAACCTAGAGCAAGGAGTGCTCAATTAGTTCCAGAGGAGAGAACCAGAAAGATGCCAAAAGACTAAGCTTATAGGAGAAGCTTGGTGAGGTATCATGTACCAAAGAAGATTGTTACTGCAGAGGTTGGTTGTAGCTCACAGAAGATCATGAAGGCAGTTCCACTGAGAAGTGGGTATAATTGCTAAGGGATAAGGAGAAGCATATGGCCAGAAGATCATAAATTTTTGTGCCTCAGGAGTCTAATGCAGGAGCATCTAACCCCCCTTAATCAAAATGAAAATTTTAAAGCGGAGAAGGAGGAGACGTGGACTATCGGAGTAAACTAGGGAAAATTTCTTTAAAATGGAGCAAATTAGGTGGACTTAATTAAATGCAATTTTCCATATGTATTCATGTGTATGCATGTAGAGATAATTAAGGGCTATTGAGATATTTGCGATAGGAGATTAAGGAGAAGATTGATCGGATCCTTCTTCATGATCCAATCCAATATTTCTTATATATATATATGATGAACCTGCGTGTTCAAGGGGTGAGTAATATAGTAATACAGAGTGAGAGACAGAGTATTCAAAATGTAATCGATTGGGATCTTATTCTAAGGTTGAAACACGTTAGCATGTAATTGTTCTATATAGTACAAAAGGTGTGCCTTGTGTTGATTTTGTGTGCCTGTGTGTATTTTATAAACCATTTGAATGTTCCAGTGTTGCAGGTTTGATTGACCATCAACCACTGGAGGATCGATGGCGATCCATCGATAATCAAATAACTGTGTTATATGAATTTTGTATGGAGTGATAACAGTGTAAGTGGCAGAGTAAGGTAGAGGAAGCTTGAGTGTAGTGTAAGTCCATCAATAGAACAAGAAGTGAAGAGTGATGCATAGGATCTGTTGGATCTCAAAGACCAATGGTCCAGATCCAATCGTTGTGGAGCAGAATCTTTATATCGCATCGGCAAAGTTTCTCCATAAGGGTATACCTCAGGCTTTAAGGACTTGCAATGATGTGATAGATCATGGACCATCAAATCAAGAGTCAGGATCAACGATCACGATCTAATCGCTAATCACAAATTGGAGAGGAAAACGCAGCAAATAGTGGGAATGTTGATTGTCGATGGTCCGATCCATCGATGACTAATAGCGACGAAGCCGAGCACCGATCGGAGATCAGAGATAATGAAAATTGGAGGAGCACTATGGAATGGCTGGAATGAGTGGAACCGGTGATTATTGAATGCAGGTTTATTCTAGTTGAAGTCCGGCTATGACAGCGGGTCTACGTTGTTTCCTCTGTTATTCCAATATGTTGTATGGTCCCAAGTTTGAGGTTGAGTGCAATTTTTAACGCTTCTAATAGTTAAGTGGGCCATAACCCACCGGCCTCAGGATCGAAATTTGTAAATGAAAGGGGAAAATGGTATACCCCAAAATATCTTTTCATCATTCTACACCTTATTATACACAGGGTAATGGGTTGGCAGAATCATCAAATAAAAGTCTGATTAAAGTCATCAAGAAAGTATTAGCAGATCATAAAAGGAATTGAGACAATTATCTCAAATATGTAGTATGGTAAAAGAGGGTTTCACCTAAAAAATCTAGTGGTAAATATCCCTTTCAACTTGCTTATGGAATAGAAGCTATCTTCCCTACACAATTAGCATTTCCAATCATGAAGTTTTTGCAGGAGTCACATGAAGAAGCAACTTATTTTTCAAGAAGGTTTAATCAAATCATTGAGCTGAATCAAGATAGAGATGAATTTCAACATAAACGTCAACAATATCAATACAAGGTGAAGAGTTTATTTGATAGGAAGGCTAGGGAAAGGGATTTTAGACAAGGAGATTTAGTTCTCAGATGGGATGCAAGAAGAGAAGAGAGAGGAAAACATGGCAAGTTTGATAACTTATGGTTGCAACCTTTTAGCATTGAAGAAGTGAAAGGAAACAACACATTTATTCTACGTAATCTCGAAGGAAAATATTTCTCATTGCTAGCCAATTAGCAATACCTCACGCATTATATTCAGCATTAATTGTTTGCAATAATCATCATTTTAAATTTCTGGTTTTCTTTAAATCTCAACAACAAGTGTAATTTTCATAGCAAAGACTCCATAGCCCGAGGGGAAGGAACATGGATCTACATGTTCTCTGCATCACGCAGGGGGAAGTAGTCCCTAGATGAAGTTGGTGTCATTACTTATTTTTATCCCTGTAATATTTTGTATTTTTTTCCTGCATTTTCAAATATATATATTGTTGTTGTTTGTGTGTGTGTTGTGTGTGTGTGTATAATACATATTATCTATATATGGTATAATATGTATTTATTATATATAGATGTTGTATATATTTATAATGTATGTAGTGTTTATGTATTGTCTATCTTCTATTCTATCCTATCCTATATATAATATACAGAGAGGAGAAGAGAGAGATAATTAAAAATAGAAAAGAGAAAAAGGAAGAAAGAAAAGAAATAAATGAAAGGGGAATATTAAAAAATAATAAAAAATGTTTACCCTTCAGAAAGCGAGCACATTCAAGTGTCGTCATTTGTCTTAACATCGATATTTTAAATTAATTGTTATTTGTGATAAAGTGATGTGACCATTGCCCATTGAGTTTAATTATTTTCATATTTTGAATGGCTCAGATATCATCGTCAGATTCAACGGTCCCAAGCAATAGTGGACCTCCACATTCTAAATTTATATGGAGGGGCGGGGGAGGTGGTGGGCCTTATCTACAAACCAATTTCTTTAAAACCCTCTTTTACTATGTGGCAAGCGCTCAAAAATTATGTCCCCCCTCTGCTCAATACCACTTACCGTCTCCAGCCCTCACTGCAAACTACTCACCCACGTTACTTTCGCCTGCCATTTTCTCCTTTCTCCAACGTCCCTCTACACTTAGCCATTGCCATGTCTCCCATCAAATCTAGCAAATGATCATTGCCCATTAATTTTCTCCTCCTAAAGTTCTGCAAAATTTAAACCTCTGCACCAATAACAGTTAGTTTAACTAAAACCCATTATACGCTCCTAATAAAATACAATTATACTTTTCAAATGTATCATTTTCCATTTCTGCCTATAATTGAAATTCTCAGAACAATACTACAAGCGAAATCACAACGAAAAAAGACCTTCAAACGTCATCATTTCTGGGTAAATGTCTAATCTTCCTTAGTAAATTTATTTTTCCTAATGGGTTCCCATAAAGGAAAATAAAAAATGTATGTAGGTAATCCTCTACTACCCCTCGTCATTAACTTGGAAGAACTCTCACTCATTGATACCCAATTTAAAATTGTAGAGACCAATTGTGAATTCGACCTGTACAAACATCACAATTGGGAATTTCAAAAATACGAAGATTCTAGTGATGAATTCTATTTTTAGGAATCCCTACTACCCTAGTTTTGTTTCCCTCAAACTCATCATTTTCGATAATTCGTCACTTGGTGTGGAGCCCAATATATTTCTAGCCAACGAGTTATGATAACTTATAACAATGAAACTCTTTTCCATATAACCATTGAGTCAATTTTCCAAGCCCTCTAGTTAAATCCTCAAGACTCTCTACAACCTTTTCCTCTTTATGCTCTAATGGAAATCTATCATAAACTTTCTTTCTCACTTATAGCTCATATATTTGTCATTTTTACCAGAAAACATAGAATTACCTAGAATAAACCCACCTTATCCCTCTGCAATGTTTCCTAAGATGTCGAGGTAGGTTATTTCCTTAATGTCTTGTATGTTAGGATATCCCATTGATCAATGGGTTGACGAAGTCATTTTGGGCTTTCTATTAGTGTTATCTTCTAGGAAAAACCTTCATTCATATTTAACTACATTTTTTTTTCTTTTCGATGTAATTCACGATCAACTTTTAAAGTTCAATGTTGAAGGATCATTTAAGAATAAGCTAGTTCTAATTTACTTATTATTATATCATTAGTTAGAAAGATTTAATTTTCCTTTACAAAAGTTGGATGTTGAAGATAAACCTCAATTAGTGATCCATTGGACATATTTAGTGAGAAAATCCTTTGAATTTTTTTCTTTCAATGATTTTTTCAATCAATTCTTGTATATAGCAACTTTTTTGTTAAACGGTGATGTAGTTCCCAGGGTTTCAACATAGATCAAAAGAATGTTACATATGACTGAGCAGACTAAAGTTGAAGACTAGTATTTGTACCGTAATTTCACTAAACTCAGAATTTATGGCTGCAAGCTTCAAGCATATAAATTACCATTGTTCCTCCCCATGAGGATTTTTTTCACTCGAGTACATTAGATAGATGATGAACATGGATGAGGTTCATTTTGTTTCTACAAAATAAAAAGCTCAATTTAAATTGAAAGAACAAGTTGCTCCATTCATAGTCAAAACTAGAACTGCAGAAAAGGAAGTCAATGACTTATTAAGGTAGATGAAGTTTAAATTGAGTTTTAGTTGGCCATATGATCCATTAGGAGGAATCTCATCAATGAGAGTTGCTCATAAATCTACACCATATGTGCATATGGAAAAACCTGAAGTTGAGCAATATGTCAATAGGGAAGAATGGTCAAAGAATGAATTATAGGAGGTTGAGGAACCAGTTTCCAGTCAAACAACATTGGAAACTCCAAGAATGATAGAAGAAGAGCTAAAGAGATAAAGAGAAAGTGTATCTCTAGTAAGGTCAACGTTGTAGAAATCAACATTTAAAGTATTAAAAAGGAGGAAAACTATAAATCTGGATGAATAATCTTCAAAAGATCAATCTTCCAAAGAGTTTATTATAGTTGTAATATCAACACAATGTCCTTTTTCATTACAACAAACTCCAAAAACTATACTGGATTTTCCTTCTTCTCCTTCTTAAACAAAGTATTTTGCAAGATTCTTAGAGATGAAGAAGAAAAATGAGGCACTAAAGACTTCCACATATGTAGAGTTATAAAGAGAGTCTTCCACAACTCAAACTAGATTACTTCTGCCCTAGATAGTGAAAACGGACAGTTCCAATTAGTACTTTTTGAATCAAAGGTCCCTGTGCCTAAAAGTGCTTAAGATTACAAAACCTATGTGTTTTCATTTGACACCAAAAAAAGACATCTTATTTATCAAATTGACCTTCAAAAGAAAGAATGAGAAATGATATATTCATCTTTGACAATTTTTTTCCATGGGAGCTTCTAAGCTACAAGTTTCTCCGAATAACATTCATTCCCAATTAAAACTAGAAAATATGTCTTCCCTAGAAAAATATAATAAAATCAAAGAGCTTGAATATTTCACTATAAAATTAGGATTAGATCCTACATATATAAGGGTGGCCGAGGAAATAATCAAAAGCATAAATGCATATATACATGCATTAAGGAAGAAAGTGAGATTATCAACTATTGAACATCCTCAAGCACAAGAAGTAGGACAACTAGAGAAAGAAAAATAAAATATGTTTCGAATGATTGTAGAGAAGAATATACAAATCCATAAAATGGAAAACTTATCCAAGAAAGACAACTCCAAATCATCATAGGAGCAGCAGTGTCTATAACAACAACATCTACAACAAAAACAGATTCTACTAGTCAAAATCAAGAAGATCAATTATCAAAAAATATTGGAGACCTGTCATTAAAAGATATGGAAATTGAAAAACTCATAACTCAATTGGAGAAATCTCGAGACGATAAGATAAGGGTTGATAATGCATATCTAGATGAAGTGCAAAAAAATTTCAAATTAACCAGACAACTAAAGAAATATGAGAATGAGTCGATTATTGAACAAATATTAGCCAAGGCAAAGGAGAAGATATTGATTGATATAAATTCAACCATGACTGAAATTTGGACATCTATTCAAATAATTTTTGAACAAGAGGAGTTAGTGCAAATATCAAAAGTAGTCCTCATAGGAATCTAAGAATATTTAGAGAACATGCGTGGACAAGATAATAAAATAATCAAAGTGCTCAATTCTAAAAAAAAAAGAATTGGAAGAATTTGGAATTGAGGACAGAATTGAAACTATCCTAGAGGTAAGAAGAGTTTTGACAAAAATATTTTTGATGTTATAATCAGAGAACCAGTGTCAAAACTTAGAAGTATAGATTGAAAAGTTTCACAGAAATTTAATATTCTACATCAAAAAGGACTTCCAACTCTATGACATTCTAGTGACCAATTGATTCCACTAGAATATTATTAGCACAAATTGCACCAAATAACAACACATAGAACCAAATTTTCCAGAATCAAAGGGATAATCAATGGTAAAGCATTCCTTGAAGGCATAGAGTATGATCTTTTTATTCAACATGAAACTAATCATTTTTTCATACTAGGCCAAATTTTAAAAAATACACAGAAGTCGATGAGGCATAGGAAGGTAACAAAAATTTTCTATCCCAGATGATAAAATATGGGATAAGTTACTTGAACTCATCAAGTAAAATAATATGCAAGGAATTCAGTGATCAATCATAAGAAAAGAAGGAGCAGTAAGAAAAAAGGAGGAGAAAGCATAAAATTGATTTAAATGCAACAATCATCAAACAAAAACCTTAAATTGTGTGCTAATTATTGAAATCTGTTTAGAAAAGATACTTTTCCGTTCTGTTTTTGTAAATCCAAAACAATTTCAGATATTATCCATTTTGTAATAAATTTTATTTTCAAATCTAGATATTTTGGAATTAGATTCTATAAGTATTTTGTAATTCGAAGAAGTCAAGGTTGAACCCTTTCAATGATCTTGGACATGATTGTTACATGTTGAACTATTTGTGAAGATAATTGAAGGATTTTGGCTTCATTCTTAACATCTTTTATATTCATGTGAGTTTTTCATGTTTTTCATTTATGTTCTTTCATATTTATTTTTGCTTATGTTCAAGGTAACATAGGAGTCTTGGAATGGCAATATTGAATATCAATCTCCTTGAAAATCCCTTGCAAATTTATAATCATTAAAATATATTAATTAATTAAACAATTTGTCTTAGTTAATTCCACTAAATATTTTAATTATTTCCTTCTCTCATCTCTTGAACATATATTGTTTGGCTGTAGAAATTTTTTGCACACATAGGTTGTATATGATTAATTCGATATTCATTATGAATGTTTAAAGAATTATATACCCTCTTAATTTATTCTTTTCATATCAATTTAAAGATTAATCCTGTTATGAATGAAAATAAACCCTTTAATATTCTTAGAAATACTTAGAATTTACAATTGTTTAATGGTTTAATACATTGGTCATCCAATTAAATCAAATCCTTATTTAGATGATTTGGCATAGTTCCCCGGCCTAGAACTGTCTACAAATATACAATAGTGGGATAAGCTTCTCTCTAGGGGATATGTAGTCCTTTCACTTTGTTTCCTTTATTGAGAAAGAGATGAGAATAGAGAGCATCTATTCCACTCCTATCCAATGGCCCAAAAATTATGGAATATGTCCTTGAATTAATTTAGACAACATTCTTGATTGGGTCATTCACTTTGTTTCCTTAGTCATTTAAGCCACAAGAATAGAGATTGTATTTTCCACTCTTGTCCAATGGCCCAAGAATTATGGAACAAGCCCTTCAATTTATTCAGACAACCTGATCGATTGGAATTCAATACCACTAACTTGATCAAAGACTATCCTCCCTCCCCCTTTCATAATCCTATCCTCAATAGATCCTAAAACCTTTCCCCAAGATTTTTTCTTTGGATCCTCTATAAACAATCAACACATCTTCCTCAAATCACAATATTCATGCCTCTCTCTTTAGAAATATTGTCTCTGCAATCTCAAGGAAAATATTATCATCTCCAATTGTGAGGCTCTAGTCTATGAGGTTAAACAATTAGAGGCTCTTATCCTTTCTTCTCTTTATTTATCCTCTTCCATCATCCTTCTCCCATCACCTCCTCCCTTTCTAACATCCTCTTCACCTTCTCACTAGCCCTCTCTTTTGTTAAATTTCATCAAGATTAATTTTAAATGTGCCTCCAAGGGAAACCCAAGTCTATCAGGCTATAATGAAGTCTTTCTCTCATATATAGGATGTATTCTTCATCTCTTCTCTAGCTACATAGGCCACAATAGTAATCTTGCAACAAAATTAAGTGCTCTAGAAATGGAACTTCAGATTACATCTTGCCTCAACTTCTCATGCCTCATCCTATAAGTGGATTCTCATCTACTTATTTCTTTGATTACCAAGCTCTTCAATAGATCCTCCTCTCTATAAATCACCAAAGCTAGAATCTAGAAAGTTACATGTCTTGTATTGAGCAACTTCTTCACCTAATTTTTGTTGTCATTTCATCACATATTCAGAGATATTCCAACAAGTTAGTTGACATGTTATCCAACAAAGGATGCATCACCCATTATTTACTTTGTCACCCATCCTAGTCTCCCTTCCCTTCCTCCTTATTGAAACAAGAATGCAAGGAAATTGCCTCCCATGATATTAGTACAGTGTTGGGGGTGTTATGATGTGAAATCCCTACACCTATGGATTTGATGTGCCCTTATATTGCCACCCCCTGTGCATGCCACCACCTCAAGGAAAATTTATGGGACCTCACCTCCCACGAGGGAGGCAGAGACCCCTTCGCACGATTCTTTTGTATGTTAGATCTAAGACTTTTGTGATCCATAATGTAGAAGAAAGTATTTTGGATTAATCACATTGTTTTGATTTGGTCGACGTTTCTTTTATATGTGTTTGTGTGAATTTATATTTCTTCAATATGATCCTCATCCTTGGTTGCTACCTTGAGCTATGTCTCATCCTTCATCGCCTCCCCTTGTTGTTGTTCTTGCCCGCCGTGCACCTGGACTCTCATTTAGTTACTTGGGGTGTGTTTTCTCTTTTTTTCTTACTGACTTTGCCCCCTTCCTTGGTGAATTTTTCTGATGGTGAAGGTATGGTCCCGAGCACATTGGTGGTGCAACCTTCCTCGAAAGTTATCATGGCCCCTCTCTTTAATGTTTTTCTCGTGTAGTTCCCCTCCTACCTCTGTCTTGGTCTATATGACGTCTTGCTACCATCAAAATAAATGAATTATTAACAATCTCATTTTTGGCATGGAAGTGGCAGCCATGGCACTCCAAGGGGATTCCAAGCATTCTTACAAGAAGATACTTCAACCCATAGCTTCGATGCTAACATGTCTCCAGACATTCAAGAAGGAATTTATCTCATGGAGGAAGAAATTTGTTATGAAAGGAACATCACACTGGATTTAGACATCATGGATGTCATTGAATCTCTGTTTCTAGACACATGTAATTCATGGGGCTACCAAAATTACTACATGCATACCGTTGATTTTGATTAGCATGTAAAGCTATTACTAGGAAAAATTATGGTTGATAGGAGATAGTACCAGGTCAATCCCATGCACAAAATCGATGAAGTCAAAGATCTGATGCTTGAAATGGAGCGACGACTAGCCATGCTTCAAGTGGGTTCACTACCTAACTTTCCAATTCCATGCCATGCTAGTTTAAGGAACATCCCATCAATCTTAATACTTCATTGTCATCCTGATGCTAAGGTTCCCTACATTTTTGTTTCATTTCTTGTTCTCGCTGCTTTCCCTTGGGGAAATTGATGTGTTTTTCTTAGATTTTCCATTTAGTTTATTTTTCTTGTTGCCTTAGACTAAGTAGTCCCCAAATATTGCCTATGGTAGGAAAGAAATATCTTTTATCATTTTCTAGTCTTGGTCACTCCATTAAAGTCAATTTTATTAGTTTTTGACTCTATGTTTTATTGTCTCTAGTGTAATTCTTAGGTGGTAGGCTAAATATAGTAGTTCTGGGATATTTGATATAAATATTTGATATCTCAATGCAAAACCAACTTAAAAAATAAGAAATATAATAATAAACAATTTTTATACAAAATAATTCATGAGAGAAAATAATAAATTATTAAGTTCAAACCATTTTGAATTTCGATATATTAGGGAAGCCATATAAAATAAATGGTGGAAAACATTGATAAACATCAAGACACTCACCTCGTGAGACATCTCACATTGCCAAGATTAAACAATCATAAAAATTAGCTAATTATAATTTTATATTAAATTATTATTATTGTTAATTAAAATATTTTTATAATGGGGCCATGGCTGAAGGGAGGAGCAATGGTGGTTAGGGCTAGTCTGGAGGGTTGCATCGAGAAGGAAGATGGATAGCAAGGAAGGTTGTGTGTCTGATAGCCAGTGGTAGGGACCAGCCATCACATGGGTCGATCATGGCAACAAAATAAGGCACCTAGGAAAAATATCCACTTGGAAACGGAGTAAAGAGGATGGGCGGTTTCAAAGGAAGGGTTTACAACAATTTTTTTTGTTTTACTAGTGCTCTCCCTCACCAGCACGCACCCAGATTAGAAGCTTAACAACGAGAGGTTTTACAGTTCTGTTTTCACACTTCAGACAGAGACATTAGGAATGGTCAACTCTCAAGACTATCTCGACTTGGAGCCTAAACCAGAAGATATTATTTTGGTTTCTGGTTTGGCACCTACTCAACAAAACCAAACAAAGGTGATTCATCCAAGTAGAGCTCTAGTTGGAAAGCTGAGAGGCACATGGATAGATTGGAGCCCAGAAGGTGGATTATGGTTTTTGGATGCAAGATACCCATGTGCTTCAAAAGCGGGGGGTTGGGGGTATGACATTGCATTCCTAGAGAGTTAGGTGAAAACGACATAATCAGAGGGTCACAATGCAAAAGAGTCGGCATAAAATCTAGTAAGTATAAAAATCCCTTCGTATTTCCCTGTGTCTAGTCAGTTTTCGGGAGGGTTGGAGCACATAGTCATTAGCAGTGACATTTGAGGAAATGAGGGACTAAAATCGTGTTTGGTCTCAGATCTAGGGCAAAATGAAGCTGGTGGTAGGAAAGGCTGAATAGATCTATTGCATGCAAGAGTGCATTGAGCCAGAAGGTCATTGAGGTGAATAACCTATGTGAAACTTTTAAGACAGAAGAGTAGATAGGAGAGGTCTCGCTCCAGGGTTTTTGGGCACATTCTGAAGGGGTAGTAGAAGATTCAGCTGAGTTCAAGGGGAAAAAAGGGTGGGTAGTCCCTATTTTGGATCACTAGCACTTGAAGATGAAGGATTCCATGGTTTCGATACCCAGGAAGTAAGGGAGAGACACCAGTTTTTAGGCCCAGGAGAGGTGAGGAAACTTATAGATGCTGGGGGTATTAACAGTTGGAAGCGTGTAGCAGAGGAGTGGTTAGGAGCACACTTTGACGAAGGGATCAATAAGAGGGATGGGAAGACGTTGTGAGGAGTAGCAGGGTAGGACCGAAACACCAAGTTGAAGAGGAATAAAGGGAAAATAATAAAGAGGAAGGAACCATGCCCAAATTTGGTTTTGGGAGTCGACATCTAGATTGACAAGGTCATGGAACCCTCAAAATTAACACTGGTCGGAAGAGAAAAGGTAAAAAATACTCAAAAAAATACATTTCAAAATGGATTGCTAAGGCATGGAGCAAGGCTCTAGATCATCAGGTCAAAGTGACCATATTGGCTAGGGGTTGGTTCATGATCAAATTCAGTAAATGTGAGATGTTAGAATGGGTAATGAAGAGGAACTCATGTTTTGGGAGAGCGCCAATCCTTTTTAAGAGGTGGAACCATCTTTTTGATGGACAAAGAGAAAATGTAGCAAAGGTTCTTGTATGGTTCGTTTACAAGCTCTCCCTCTGCATCTCTGGATGGAGGATGTGTTCAAAGTGACAAGTAACACTCTGGGTTCTTACTTGGAGCTAGATATGTCTTTCATGGAAATAAGGAATAGGAGTATGGCTTGCATATTGGTCAGGCTAAAATGAAGGGAAGGATTGGCAAAGAAAAATAATTTCCAACTTCAAGAATACT
This sequence comes from Pinus taeda, assembly GCA_000404065.3. Lineage (NCBI taxonomy): Eukaryota > Viridiplantae > Streptophyta > Pinopsida > Pinales > Pinaceae > Pinus > Pinus taeda. Next base: position 149,000 of record APFE030426394.1, on the reverse strand, counting down.
CTTACACTTTGCTCATTGATTATGCGTAGCTTCCATTTTGATGTCACATATGCCATAAATATGGAAATTTAGTGTGGGATTTTCCTCTAGGGTTTAGAAGGAGAAGAAGACATATAAGCGACCCAGGGATAGAGGATTGACTATAGGATGAAGAGGAGGAAATTATATAGGAAGAGGAATTGGGGAATCATCAAGAGGGTGAGCAAGTATCGATGGAAACTCAAGATGATCAAAGTTTGTGATTGGATACTAAGGTTGTGCCAGAACAGGAACATCTCTAGGATATAATTCGATAGGATTAGGAGGAGAAGGTTACAATCGACCCTGCTCCCCTCTCGGCGAGGACTGTTTATCTCCCACTGTCTTCATTAAATGAATATATTCATTCTTTGCTCAATATGTTCCCGAGGCTTGGTCCTTCCAGGCTTGACCTATTGGTTGAATCATTTATTAGATATGTGCCTTTTACCCTGGCCAATACAAAACTTGTTGGGTGTGTGTTATATTCCTTTGACAACTAGCCCCATGCATGGGGGGGTCACAAGGGGGGCGCTAGCCACCCCTTTTTATTGTGCCAGGCACAACGCCCTAGGAATTGTTTTTTTGGGGAACCTATATTAGGTGGGCGAACCTACCTATGGTTTTGTTTATGGTTTCCGCACATGTTTTTCGGCGTGATGGTTTTATACCCATGGTATTTTGTAGATCCAGTCAAGGGAACTACGGTTATGTTCTAATCTAGGGTTAATGGATCGGGGTTTATGGATGTGTCGGCATGTATATATATGTATTGTAAAATTGAAAGGAATATAACGAAAAATCAATTTGGTAGGCCCGGTTTTGGGATCCAAGGGAAAATCTCTATGTATATTGGTTTTATATTTTATGCTTTTGCCATTGTTTATTTTCTATTTTTAGAATTCGTATGCAAGTAGTTTTTGTATGGGGTTAAAACCTACATTTGGTATCAGAGTTGTTTTAGATTCAAGGGGACAAATTTGCTGCTGATGGGCTTTTCTTGAGCATGTGGTAGACCCTGTTCAATGGGAGTTTTACAGGATCGATTCTTGTGGTGAAAGAATATGGCGAGCACTAGAAAGATAGAGATCAAGAAATTTAATGGTCATAGTTTTGAGTTGTGAATACTCAATATGGAGGATCTGTTGGTCGATAAATATCAGTGATCGTGGTAGATCCAGGTACTAAACCAACGTCAATGTCAGTTGAAGACTAGGCGAAGTTGGATTTGAAGGCAAAGAGCACAATATAGTTGTGTATCTCATATTCAGTATTGTTTAATGTATCAGGGGAAGATTTGGAGAAGGCTTTGTGGGACAACGTAGGGACTTTGTACAATCTAACTCTCCGTGAATAAATTGTTCCTATGGAAAAAGTTGTATAACCTGAGAATGAAGGATAGAGACTCTATGATAGAGCATAAGAACGACTTTAATACTGTGGTAAGATAGTTGTTATCTAATGATATAAAAATTTCAGATGAAGATAAGTACATCAGTTCGTTGTGTTCTATACTAAATTCATGGGATAGTTTGGTTGTTGTAATGGGTAGCATTGTGGATGCCTTGCAATTTGATGAAATACTCTCATCCTTGTTTTTGGATAAGATCAGACGAAAAAATATGGAGGGCTAGAATGGTGATGCCTTGTATGTACAAGGATGGTCCCAAAACAAAAACAAAAATAAAACCTTGAGTGGGAGATTTAAATCTAGAGGGAGATATAAATCTCCAGGAAAACTTGTAAAGGTGTGATGGAAATGCAGAAAGGAAGGGCACTTCAAAAAGGACTCTAGATCTAAAGCTCCTATGAAAGGAAAGGGATCTAATGATGCTCCTTATATAAAGGCAAAAACCACCTCATATGAAGGTGGGGATGTGAACTTGGCTTCTTCTTGAAGTACACATGTAGATCATGAGGCATGGTTGATTGACTTAGGTGCATCCTTTCACTTCACTCCCCATAGGGAGTGGTTCTACAAGCATGATAAATGTGATGGTGGTGATGCCTTATTAGGGGATGATAGGAAGTCTAGAATCATCAGTTGTGGAAAAGTCAAGTTGAAGTTGCAAGGTGGAAGGTTTAGAACACTTCTAAGTGTTCTACATATTCCTGCATTGGCCAGAAATTTGATTTCTATAAGAAAGTTGGATGATGCAGGTGTAAAAGAAGTGTTCGAGAAAGATACCTACAAGATGGTTCAGGGAGCACTGGTATTGATGCAAGGAGTTTGGATTGGAACTGTATACAAGCTTTAGGGTAGCACTGTTAATGATGGGTGTAATAGTTTTGTGGTTCTTGAAAGTGGAGAAGAAAATCTAGTGGTCTCTGGAGAAAATACCATGCTATGGCATCAAAGGCTTGGACATATTAGAGAGAAGGGCCTTTGAATACTTCATGGTAATGGTATGGTAGAAGGTGTGTCTAATTTCTCTCTGGATTTTGATTTCTATGGAAATGGTGTATATGGTAAGAAGAATCAGGTGAGTTTCCCTTCTAATGCTAAGAGGGTGAAACATATATTAGAGCTTGTGCACATTGATGTGTTTGGACCTATCTTAGTTCCATCATTGGGTAAGTTTGTGTACTATGTATCATTTATATATGAATTCTCAAGGAATACATGGATATGTTTCCTCAGGAAAAAATCAGAAGTCTTTGATAGGTTTAAAGAATTTAAGGCTCTAGTCGAAAACCAGATAGAGAAGAAGATAAAGGTGTTGAGGACAGATAACAGTGGAGAGTTTTGCAAGAAGGAATTTGAAGAGTTCTATAAGAATTGTGGTATAGAATGACATAATAATACTTCATACACACCTCAACAAAATAGAGTTGCAGAAAGAATGAACATGATGTTGATGGAAAGGGCAAGAAGCATACTTAGTGGTGTCAGGTAAGGATAGGAATTTTGGGCATTGGCAGTGAAGACTACATCTTACCTAGTTAATAGATCACCTTCATCAGTGTTAGAGGATAAGACTCCACAAGAGGTATGGACTGGTAAGAAACCCTCTCTTTCACATCTGAGGGTATTTGGATTTGATGAATATGTACATGTTCCAAAGGAGAAAAGTGTTAGAAAATTATATATTATAGAGCAATGGAACACATAAAATATTGCAGAAACACAAACATAGAAAATGCATGAAACAAGAGAGAGACATAGATATGCGTGGTTCACCCAATTTAGGCTACATCCATGAAGAAACAACTAGTCCTTCCTTTTATATTATCTAGCAAAATGAAGTGATACAACCTACAGTCGATCAGCTGTAACTTCCTCTTTATTTCACATAGTCTCCTCTCTCTTTCTTACTCAGAATACACATATGCATAGCCACAATACAACTCCCTCATATATAGTGAGGGGTTTCCTTATAGGGAAAAAAAACCTTAAATTAAACACAACTTCTACCATCAGATCATCCGCCTATTGAGTGACTCTAATTGACTACCAAACTATAATATTTTACAATGAAATGTTACATCTATTTTTAGCTTTGGCAACATTGCCCCTGAACCCCCTTCAAGAGGGGGCTCTAGAAATTGGCGTCGCCTCCTCCTGGATCCCCGTAGTGATGAAAAAATGGGTGATGTTTCTACCTCATTACGAACTGGGGTCCAATGCGGTGATACCTATAAATAAAGAAGATAATTAGGCTCCACACAATAAAAAGAACTAAGCTACATAGTAAATCTAAAGGTGCGTCTTTATTGGGTATAAGGATGGTTTAAAAGGTTATAAGCTTTCGAACCCAAAAACAAGGAAGGTTGTGTAGAACCGCAATGTGGTGTTTAGAGAGGTGAAAGATGTTATTAAACATGAAGTCCTACCAAAGGAACCTAAGAAGATAGAGTTTGAGCTAAAGGAGGAGGAATTAGACTCTAAAGCAAAAGAGGAACCAGAAGATGAAGAGCCACAAAATCCAGCTATGAGAAGATCATTTCGAGAAAGAAGGTAGTCAGAAAGGTATAGCCTAACTACTTTCTATTCAACTTTTTCTTTATCTATTACTGATGATGATCCCAGAACTGTCAGGGAAGCAGTAGATTCCGAGGATGGAAAATTCTAGAAAGAGGCCATGTTTGATGAAATGGAATCTTTGCACAAAAGTGAGGTTTCGGATCTGGTGGAGTTGTCGGCTAGAAGGAAACCCATTCACAACAAATGGGTGTTTAAGAAGAAAATGAATGCATAAGGAAAGGTGGATAAATATAAATATCGATTGGTAGAAAAAGGTTATTCCCAGGTGCAGAGAATTGATTTTGGTAATATTTTTTCTCCTATTGCCAAGGTAGCTTCTATTAGATTACTTTTATTTGTTGTTGTTTCTTTTCATTTTGAGGTAAAATAGATGGATGTGAACACAAAATTTCTTCTTGGGGATCTAGAAGAAGTGATCTACATGAAGCAACCTAGAGGCTTTTCAGTGAAGGGTAAGAAAGAATTTGTATGAAAGTTAAAAAAGTCTCTGTATGGGTTAAAACAATCACCAAGGATGTGGTATCAAAAATTTGATACATATATACGGGGACTTGGCTTCACCAGAAGAAAAGGAGATCATTATGTGTATTTTAAATTAATTGGTGACCATGTTATTTATTTGTTCTTGTATGTGGATGATATGTTGTTGATTGGAAATAACAAAGAAATTATCTAGGAATTGAAGACCCAGTTGTCCTCCAAATTCTACATGAAAGATATTAGTGTTGCACAATGTATTTTCAGCATGGAAATTAAATGAGATCAGGCAAAAAAGGAAGTTCTAGTTAAACCAGAGGAAGTATGTCGAACCAATATTACAAAGTCTTAATATGCATGATAGTACATCGGTGAAGGTTCCTATTCCTATCATTGTAAAATTATCTGTTGAAAAATGTCCCAAGACACAATAAGAGGAAGAGGACATTTCCTGTGTTCTATACACAAGTGCGTTTGGTAGCCTAATGCATGCAATGGTCTGTATTAGACCAAACATTGCACATGCAGTGGGAGTATTGAGCAAGTTTATGTCAAAACCAGGGAATGAGGATTAGACAATAGTGAAGCAGGTTTTTAGGTATTTGCATGGCACTAGTGACTATGGTATGTACTACCAAGGAAGACCAAGATTGGATAGAATTTTGGACATCCATGGATTTGTTCATGCAGATTGAGCTGGAGATCTAGATTAGAGAAGATATACAAGTGGGTATGTATTTAACCTATTTGAAGGTACGATTAGTTGGATGGGCAAGAGATAGTTTGTAGCGGCACATTCAACTACAGAGGCGAAATACATGGCAACCACTCACGCAAGAAAGGAAGTAGTTTGGTTGTAGAGATTGTGTTCAAGCATGGGGTTGGTACATCAAGCTATAAGGATAGACTGTAACAACCAAAGTGAAATTTTCTTGGCAAAGAACACTATTTATAATTCAAAGACAAAGCACATTCATGTTCACTATCACTTTGTGAGGGATATGGTTGAGGACAAAAAGGTGTTTTTGGCAAAGGTGGGCACTTTGAAGAATGTTGCAGATGCATCGACGGAGTCTTTGAGCACTGAGAATTTTTCTTGGTGTAGAGAAACAATGGCCATTGGAGGGTTACACCAATGACTAAGCTCTCCTGTGGCCCCAGTGGAAAGACAAAAACAAGTGGGAGAATGTTAGGTGTGTGTTATATTATTTCCACAACTATCCCCATGAGTGAGGGGATCATAGGGGGGCCAATAGCCCCTCTGGTCGTTGCACCGGGCACAACAGGGAGGGCACAAGGGGGGCGACAACTCCCCCTGTTTTTTGTGTCGGGTGCAGTAGGGGGATGGTAGCCCCCCTCTACAGGGTCCAGGGCAATGCCCTGGGTAAATTTTGTTTTGGACCCTATATTAGGTGGGAGAACCTACCTATGATTTTATGCGTGGTTTTCACACATGGTTTTGGGCATGATGGTTTTCTGCCCAGGGTATTTTGTAGATCTAGTCAAGGGAACTACGGTTATGTTCTAATCTAGGGTTAATGAATTGCGATTTATGGATGCTTCGTCATGTATATATGTGTATTGTAACATTGAAAGGAATATAATGGAAAATCAATCTCGTAGTCCCAGTTTTGGGATCGAGGGGAAAAACTTTGTTTTTATTTGTTTTATGTTTTATGCTCTCGCCATTGTTTATTTTTTGTTTTTAGAATTCATATGCAGGTAATTTCTGTACAGGGTCTACATTTGGTATCAGAATTTTTTTGGGTTCAAGGTTATGTCTTTGTTGCTCAAGGGTTTTTCTCGGGCTTGTGGTAGACCTTGTTCAGTGGGATATCTGCAACAACAATTCTTGTGGTGAAATAATATGGAAAACAGTGGAAAGATAGAGATCAAGAAATTTAACGGTTAGAGTTTTGAGTTGTGGAAACTCAAGATGGAGGATTTTCTAGTGGATAAAGATTAATGAATCACAGTATATCCAGGTACTATAACAACGACAATTGCCAACTATCAAAGGTATAGCTAAGAGAAAAAATGAAATTCTTGATGGAAAATAATTATCTTTAAAAGGGGCACATAGAGTAGCGTAGGCCCCAACCGGGGTTTCCAAATGACTGTGTTGTCGTTCAATTATCGTGGGTTTGCTAGCACCCACGAGAAGCTAGCTTTAAAATATTTGTTACTTAATTATTGTCCTGATGTTATTATGCTCCAAGAAACTCTTGGAGCTGGTGAGGGAGTACAAAAATCCCTGAGCAAAATGATGTCAGGATGGTCGCTTTTTACGGTTGATGCTAAAGGAAGATCTGGGGGATTGGCTCTGGGAGTCAAAGAGTGTAGTGTGAGTATTTTAAACTCATGTGGATCGGAACTGGTACTAGGGGCTGAAGTATATTTGGAGAAAATTTTCTTAGAATTGTCACTCATTAACATTTATGGGTTGTGTCAGGATAACTCAGGAGGATCGGGAGGATATGGTTACAATCAACCCTACTCCCCTCTCGGTGAGTATTGTTTCTCTCCAAGTCTCCTCATTAATTGAATCTCTTCATTCTTTACTCAATATGTTCTCGAGGATTTGTCCTTCCATACCTAACCCATTAGTTGAATCATTTATTGGATCTATGCATTTTTCCTTAGACATTATTATAACTACTATTCTGGCTCTTAACATAGATTGTCACCTATCTGATGGCCCAATGTCGTTTTCTTCCCCTATGGACCCAGTTGAGAAATTCCACAACAAACTACTCCCTCGGGAAAATAAGGATATATTTTTGGATGCTATAAGAGGTTTGGAAGACATGTAGGCTCCCACTCTACCCTAGAAGACTCGAGGCAAAAAGTCTAATCTATCAAAGCTCCAGATAAGAGCAAAAGTTGACATTGTTGATGGGAAACAATTATCTTTAAAAGGGGCACTTAGAGCAGCGCAGACCCCAACTAGGGTTTCCAAATGATTGTGTTGTCCTTCAATTGTCATGGGTTTGCTAACACCCACAAGAATCTAGATTTAGAAGCTATGTTCCTTAATTATTGTCCTGATGTTATTATGGTCCAAGAAACTCTTGGAGCTAGTGAGGAATTACAAAACTCCCTTAGAAAAATGATGTTAGGCTAGACACTTTTAACAATTTATGCTAAAGGACGATCAGGGGAATTGGCTCTAGGAGTCAAGGATAGTAGTGTGAAGATTTTAAACTCATGGGGATTGGAAATGGTGTTGGGGGTTGAGGTCTATTCGTTGGAATTTTGCTCATAATTTTCACTCATTAAAATTTATGGGTTGTGTGAGGATAGGGTTATATTTTAGATTAATATTATTTCCAAATCCTTTATATGAAACCCCATTTTGGTTGTTGTTGTTGGGGGGGGGTGGGGTGGTTGTGGATTTCAATTTTTCCCTGGGATTTTCTAAGACTTGGGGCCTAGTAACCTAACCCAACCCATTGAAAGATTTCTTTGTGAATAAAATTCGGCCAGGAAATATTATAGATGCAAATTTATTGAAATTCAAACCTACTTGGAGGAATAGGTGAGTGGGGGAAGCCATGGTAGCAAAGAGTTTGGATAGATTTCTTCTAAAAGAAGAATTGGCTTCTAAAAATTCATTTCTTTAGACAATGGGTAGGATTTGGAGGATATTTAGATCACTTTCCTATTTTGTTGGAGATGAAAGGGCCCAGCCAGAAGCCAGGGTCAACCTTCAAATTTAACTCAGCATGGCTCAAAGAGACCTCATACATTAACTTAGTAAAAGAAACCTTGAGGCCATTGGTTAGTCATCAGGGGTCTTCTTTAGCCCATTATTATGGAAAATATAAAAATAATGAAGGAGGAAATGATAGAGTGGGCAAAAGACAAAAAAATAAGGGATGAAGTTGAGTTAAATAGGATAGGGGAGGAACTGGACTCATTAGAGAGCCTGAAAGTAGATGGATATGAGACTGAAGAGAAGCGGGAAAGGATTAAACAACTGGAGATAGGAAGAAGGAAAATACTATATGATATTGAAGAAAAATGGAGACTCAAAAGCATAGAAATTTGGTCGCAGCTGGGGATGGAAATTCAACATGTTTCCAAAAATTGTGCAAAAGGAAGGAAAAATACAAATACTATCTCGGGACTAAAAAGGGTTGATAGGGGAATAGACAAATATTTTGATGACATAGCCACCATGGGAAGGGATCACTTTAAATACTTGTTCAAAGAACTAGAAGAGGCTAGAATTGTAGAAATGATTTGGGTGGCCCATATTTTCCCTCGCTATGTGGAGGAGGAGGAAAATGAGATGATAATGGCCCTAGTGTCAAAAGGGGAAGTTGAAGGGGTTTTAAAATCCATGCAGAAAGATAAGAATCTAGAGCTTGATCTCTGGGCTGTGAAATTCTTCCAACATTTCTTTAAGCTAATTGGGGAAGAACTTACTAGGGTGGTGGAGGAATATCGTGACAAAGGCTCAGTTTATGAACCTTTGAACGCTACATTCCTAACCTTAATTCCTAAAAATAATGACCCTTAATATTTTCAGGAGTTTAGGCCTATTTTTCTATGTAACTACATTATAAAATTATAGCCATTTTTATTGTTGTACGACAAAAACCAATCCTTTCAAGCAATATGTGAAAGGAAAAAATGATTGGTCTTTAAAATTAATCTATCTAAACTTTACCATTGGTTTCATCAATTAGGTAATGGGATGTATATCCAATATTAGTTTTTTGTTTTGATAAATGATGTTGCATCCCCCTTCTTCCGTAGTCAAAAAGGGCTCGGACAGGGGTGCCCACTATCTCCCCTCCTTTTTTAAATGGTGGTAGAAGGCCTTAGTCAACTGGTTATGGCCGTGAAAAGAAGAGGTGAGTTAAAAGGAATAGAAGTAGCTATTAATTTGTATATCATACATTTGATGTTCGTTGACAATATAATTATGTTTAATGATGGAATTATAAGTGATATACAACACCTAAAAGCCTCTCTTCATATGTGTTTAGTAGCAACTAAGATGTGCATAACTACGTAGAAATCATCATTGATACATGAAGGATTCTCAGAGAATGAATTAAACATGATTACATTAGTTATCCCATTTGAATAAAATGATATGAAGGACAATTTTAAGTATTTGGGGTTCCATCTCAAGCCAGACATTTACAAGAAACAAGATTGGCATTGGCTTTTGGAAAAAATTGAAAATTGCATTAAACATTGGAGTTATAAGTCGCTTTCGAGAGCTGGGAGACTTGTTTAATTAAATCGGTTCTTCTTGCCATTCCAGTCTATTGGATGTCTTTCACATGGGTCTAAACATACATCCTTACTTGAATTAGGAAAGTGTGTGTCCATTTTCGTTGGGCTGGATCAAAGGAGGATACAATACTTCCATGGGTAGCTTGGGAAAAAATTGCTCAACCAAAGGCATGGGGAGGCTGGGGCACAAAATATCTCTCATCTTTTGCATCCTCCTTAGTAGTAAAATCAAGATGGAGGTTATTATCAATAGAGAATTTTTTGATGATAGTTGTTAAAAGGAAATATATAGACATTGTTCCCATCGATGAGTGGATGTGTAGACCTTATAAAAGTCCCTCCACGCTTCAGTGGTATGGAAGGGGACATTATATTCTTTTAGCATTATAGAAGATGGTATGGCTTAGCACTTTGGAAATGGGGAGAACCTTAGAATAGGAATCGATCCGTGGGTAGGGTGCAATGAAGGGTTTTCTATTTCAAGGGAAATTATGATTTGTTTGCATACCCAAGGGTTTCATTTTTTAAATCAGATTGCAAGGGAGGACCTCTCCACTATTTGGAATCAGGGATGGAAATCCATGGAGGACCTACAAATAGAGCCCTTGTGGGAAGCAGAATGGAAGAATTACCTAAGATAATTACAACACACTAATGATAGGATAAGGGATCGACTAGATGTGCTCAGATGGGTTCATGCTCCTATAGGAAAATATTCTCCCTAAGTATGCTTACAACTATCTAATGGACAAAAGGGCATTGGGGGTACAAGGTTGGTGATGAAAACTCCTGTGGAAACTAAAAATTCCATCAAAATCAAGAATTTTCTATTGGTGTATCCTAAAAACAAATCACCTACTTGAGATAACCTCCAGAAGTGAAAAAAACAACAACCTAGATGGTGTACTTTATGAAAACGTTCAGAAGAAAATGTTCATGACCTTTTCTTAAGTTGTCCCTTCATCAATAAGATATGGGAAAACACGTTGAGACTTCTGGGTATATCACAAACATGGAATGGGGAAAATATATGGGATTCCTAGAAAATATGGTGGAATTTTTCTATGGATGAAAATCACAAAAATATCCCTTTGATCATCTCTTGTGGCATTTGGCTAGCTCAGAACAAAGGCATTTTCTAGGACATCAATCCCTTGTACACTCCAATTGTTGTTAATGTGCCTCTATTTTTTCTCTAATCCCTATGCCATCTACAAACAAGAAACCTAGGATTGTTAGAAAAGAACAAATCAGGGTTTGTTTACCTTGGGCATACTTTGATGGAGCATCTGACTCTCAAAACAAATATGTATTAGGGCTAGTTATACATGTCCATATTAAAAAAACTTTGAAAGCTTCGGTGGACCTTGGATCAAGATCAAAAAATTATGAAGAACTTCAATCCTTGAAATTATTATTATGTTGGCTTATTCATATGGGGATGGGATTGGTTCAAATCTTTGGTGACTCATTAAATGTTATTAACTAGTTTAATAGAGCACAAAGATGTCAAAATTATATTTTGATTCAAATATTAGAGGAAATCTCACATTTAAAACTGAGTTTTGATCTCATAAATGTTTGTCACATAAAAATGGAGCAGAATATAGAAGTATACCTCTTTTCTAAGGAGGGTTTGCAACAGGTTTTGGGCGACTCGCGCATAACTGAACTGGAGGATGAGATTCATGTGTCAGATCAACAACAATATAATTTTTTAAAAGACTAGTCTATCAGTAAACTATTTTAGCAATTCAGATATATGTTTTAGTGTTGCTAATTTTTAATATACTTCATATGTTACTGGTGGATACTAGTATACTCTTTATGGCTTTTTGGAAAAAAAAAAATAGATTTATATGTTTGGATCGTTTTCCTCATTAATGGTGGAGATGGACATGGATTTTTTTGGCATATGGGTTTGATTAATTCTTTCTATGATCGACCCATATATGTTTATGATATATGTTTTTTTTGGACATACAGTACTCAGAATGCTTAAATGCATCTACAAATCTAACGTTTTATTGCCTTAATAGAAAGTTCATTTTTTTCGAAAAAATAAACAAATTATATTTTTATAAAACACATAAAATTATTCTTAACCATGGAGATTCACCTCCACTTTATCATGGAGATTATCAACTTGTAAATAGGAATTATTACAGTACCATGGTCCAATACCATGGCTTATCAATACCACATACCCAAAAATCCACAATTTATTTCAAAATATTTTATATATTTTTCATGATATATATATAGATATATATATATCTGAAAAGTAAATTGCCATAGTTTCCTTTAAGACTAACATAGATCCATCTTAACTCGAGCTCTACCAAGTGTTGAGAGGGATCAAATCTCTCAAGGAGAAAATCTCTTTTTGAGTGGAAAACTTGAGGAAAGGTTTGCACCTCCAGAAATTTGATTCCTTTGGGCTCTTGTAAATCTGAAGTTAATATGGATCTATTGTTGGTTTTAAACAAACACAATAATAAAATATTTTAACTATAAGAAATTTTCAATTTTTTCACTTGTTTTGTATAATAGATATAGAATTATTTTTTGTATATTACTATTTTTAAAACTCCTCTCTCTCTCTCTCTCTATCTATATTATATATATATATATATTAGAAGAAAGAGAGAGAGAGAGGAGAGATAGATATAGATATAGATTTAGATATATATATATATATATATATATTTATATATCATAATATATATATATATTATATATATATATATATATAATATAGTAAATTGATAGTAAAATATTATTTTGTCTTAATGTTACATGTCAATTAAACATAGAATGAATTACACATCTTGTATTCTCAATTATATTATTTATACATGCCATATACCAACTCCCTATTAAATAGTGAAGGGATTATATATCTCCCTCATAATTAATTTTTTTTTTTTTTTTTTTACTTTGTATATCTATAAAAAGTCTGATGTAAACTTAAGGTGGAAATTGAAGTATTTTGGATCCATATCTAAAATAATTTCCTTAAACACACCATGTAGCCTAGAAATTTCCTACATATAAATCTCTGCCACATTAGTTTCCTTCTGCACTGACTTCATTGGAATAAAGTGGGCAACCTTGATGAGTTTATCCACCACCACCATTATAGAATCATGCCCCCTTGTAGTTCTATCCAAACTCATAATAAAATTGATGGATAAAATCTCTCACTTCCACTCAGGAGTGGTATTGGTCATATCAAACTAGTTGGGTCCTTATGCTTAGCTTTAACCTTCTTGCTTTCGAAAAGATTGGCTATATTATCAACCACCTCTTTCTTAATGCCTCGCCAAAAATACCTTTTCTTAATCATTGAAATTTTCTTTTGGTAACTTGGATTCCCAACATATGGAACTCATAGCATATTACATGCCCATTTTGCATGAGCACTCTTCTCAGTCCTTCTCTATGTTCATCGGGACATATAAGAAAATATTCATTAAGATATTTTATTTTTAATATGGGTGCATTGGTCAATAATTCCTTCAAATGGCCAAAAACCTCTTCATAATTACGAGACCATTCAACTTTCACGCCCTTCTTCTGTAAAAAAGTGATAGGATGAATATTCTTGAAAAATCCTCAATGAATCTTCTATAATAACTTGCTATATTCATATAAGATCTCACCTTTGTCCCATTTTTAGGTGCTAGCCACTCCCAAATTGCTTTAACCTTTTGTGAGTCTACAATTATCCTTTCTTAGAAATAATATGGCAATGTCTGTTCCTATCTCTATTTACTAGCTCTAATTAGGAGGGCATTAGCTCTAACTGAGTGTTGCCTCGCCGAGTTCATGCCTTTCTCAAAGTTCCTAGACAAGACAGAAACAAAGGATGGCAACTAAACTAGATTGATGCTCTGGAAATAACACGCAAATAATGTTTCCTTCTATGGTAAAATGTGAATTTACTCATCTTGGGATATATGTGATGCTCCCTGAGTGTCTGTAGAACCATTCAAAAGTGTTGTTCATGATCTTCCACAGACTTAGAATACACAAGGACATCATCTAGAAACACAATAACATTTTTTTCTAGACAATTCCTGAAAATGACATTCATGAGGAACATAAAAACACCTAGTGCATTAGAAAGCCCAAAAGGCACACCTACGAAATCATAATGACCATAATGAGTTTAGATTGTTATTTCACTAATGTATTCCTCCTTAATCTATAGTTGGTGATACCCTTACCTTTGGTCAATTTTGGAAAATATCGTAGCTCCGTTGAGCTAGTCAAACAAGTCATCTATCCATGGAAAATGATATTTATTATTGGATGTGACCTTGTTTAGCTGTATGAAATTGATGCATAGCTTTAATGTACCATCCTTCCTTTCAAAAAAAAGAACTAGAGCACCCCCAAGGTGATACACTTGGGCATATATACCATTTCTGTAAAAGTTCCTATAGCCGCATCTATAATTCCTTGAGCTCTAGTGTGCTCATCATGTATAATGTTCTGATTACTAGTGAAACTCCAGGTAATAATTCTATCAAAAAATATATATACATTTTGAGTGGTAACCTTATGATTTCAGCAAATATGTCCTCAAATTCTTTCAAGACCAGATTACCCTCATATCTTAGTTGTTGATCCCCAACCATTTCCTCGATATAGGATGCATAAATTTCACAACGTTTCTTGACATTTCTCTTCATTTGCATGGATGATATATCCCTTATAGATATCATCCTTAGAATTCCATATGATTTTCTTTTCTATCGGGGTGGAAAGTTGACGTTGGGTTACACCTTTGTGAGAATTGGCAGCAGAAAATTCATCATCACGTATTTTTGACTGAATTAGACATTTTTTTTGGCAGAAGTATTTATTTTGACCGAACAATTAAACATAATGTTTGGCCAAAAATTTGAATGTTAAGGTTAACGAGAACCTCCGATGGATTTTTGAGCGATGTGGAGGAAATATGGCTAGTCATTTTTTTGGTCGAAATAAGTTTTCAACTAATTTATTTTTTCAGTCGGTCAAAACACATTTCTGGTCGAACAAATTTTTAGACTAAACAAGTTTTTTGGCTGAAAAACTATTTATATATATCTAGGTTGTGAGCCCACTGCAAAGTTTCAATGTCTTTTCTACTGAACGTTGTTTGTGAATTGTGATTGGCTCCAACATTGCAGGTCGGGTTGATGTTTAGCAGGTCATGACCCATTGCAAAGTTTCATTGTATTTTTTTCCTAAATATTGTTTGTGCACTTTGAACGACTCCAACATTGCAATTCAAGTTGATTTTTAGTAGGTCACGTTGATGTTAATTTGTTGGTATAGTTTTCTTTCAAAATTGGTTCATTTTTTTGGTTTTTAAGGTCTCCTTAGATGGAAAAGCTCAACTCTGGAGGACATCAATGCTAGAGGATTTCGACTCTGGATGAGTTCAACACCAAGGAGTTCGATGCTGGCTGGTGGAATTCTATCGGGTGTTGAAGGTAGGAATTCTTTTAGGCCTAAAGTTTTGTTGATTAATATTTTGTCATAATTTGAATCTTAATGGGGGATAATAATGTTCAATGGTGTCTGTAATTGAATGAAATCTAACATAACCTATCCAACAATTGAATATCATTGTCAGCCACATAAATTATGGAAGAAAACCAGTGATAGAACAATAGAAGAAAACTAGTGATAGAACAATAGGGGAGCGTTTGTAATTGATTTTGAGAAATTTTCTTCATTGCCATTTTAACATTATTGTCTCTTCTATTTTCATTTTAGATTGAGTTCATGATGATGAATTTTGTCATGGTATCTTATATTTTTAGAAGTGATCATGGATCTTTTGGGGATATTTCTAGCGGCTTTCATAAATGACTCAAGGGGATCTAAGGAGTTTTATGTTCTGTGATGGCCTCTCTTTTGTGCTAATCTCATTTTTTGTATCTATGGTCATTGGTAGGTATCTTTTCATTTTTATTATTATGTGCAATTTTATTCCCATCATCAAACACCTTGGCTACCTATTTTTTTTATGAGTTACATTTATGTTGATTGATTGTTTGATTTCATTTGTGTATCTATGGTAAGCATTTTTATTTTTATTATTTTTATTATTATTATTATTATTATTTCATCATCATCATCATCATCATTGCATTCAGTTCTGCTACTGTGATCAAACACCTAAACTAGCTGATTGTTTTTATGAGTTGCATAATGGTTGTTGATTGATGGTTTAATTTCACTTGTTTTGTACTTTTACAGCCAATAATTTGATTTTAATGATGTGTATATTAGGTTGATTTTAATGATGCTAATTTACTTTTTGTTTGAGGGCCTTTTAAATCTAGTTTTGGATGTCGAGATTGCAATGATGGATTTGGGTTTTATGAGTTTGATTCTAGGTTAAATTTAGAGTGGTGACTTTTATTTGAATTCCTATTCTAGTTATTTAAGTACAAGATTGCTCATTTGAATTCCTATTATGGTTATTCATGAATCATCATCCTAGTATCATGTATGATGTATCCCCATTGATATCTTTGAAACTGATCCCTAATGATTTTGTAGTCCTTGATTTTCATGTCTCTATATGATGCATCACTTTCTTTCCTAGCCATTTATTTCTTTATTCCTATATTGTCTATGTGAATTGGTTAATTTGATAACTATGGGTTGTTTGGGTCATGAACTTTGCATCCAATTGGGAGCTAGATTTTATAGTAGAATTGATCCAGATGGATGTTGGTGACCACCCAACTATCCCATTTGGACCCCCACAACTGTCTCTTTCAGTTTTTTAGTTTCCTAAATTGTAGCACAATTTACTATTTTTAGCAATTTTTCGAGTCCTCAACTTCCGAAGCCATTTTGAGGCCCTAAACAATGTTTTTTGGGAAATCTAGGGGCAGCATGGGTCCCTGGACCTATATTTCCCTTCCCAAAGTGGTAGTACTTGGATGGATCTTTCTAACGACCTATTGTATGCGTCAAATGGAGATCATATGCCAAAGTTACGACCCCGGGAAATTAATGTACCAATTTACCCAAACGGGGCTCACAATTTGGCGTTTCATCTTCTAGGGTTAGGTTTTGGGATGTTAAGGGTTCCATTGTTTCTCAACAATAAATAGGCCTTCGAGCCTCATTGTAACATAGTTCAAATGCATGTAGCTGCCACATCTCTTCTTAGAGATAAGCTACCATCGCCCTAGCTGGTTTATTTCCATTACTGTTTATAAGCATATTTCGGTATTTTACATTAATGAAGTGAAGTATTATCTCCACTATATATCTGTGTTTACGATTATCTCTGTAATTTGTTGCATTCCTGTTTAAATTTGGATCAAGAAATTTGTTTCCTATTTAGAGCTTATGTTTCAACGCTATAATCCATAGAAGCATACTCTTTATGTGCAATTGTTGTTAGCTTGATCTAACACATAATACAATTTGAGGGTACATTAAGCTTTCTAACAAATCATTCATTGCTGAGGCCCTACATTCGAGATAAGCAAAGGTAGAGTGAATGTTAACTACATCTTCACTTAGGGTGGAGTGAATGTCAAAATGATCAACAACTGTATCAACTATTTATTGTGAGTTCTAGGGTACTTCGTTTATCAATGAGTGAATAACAAAAAAATTATTAAGAGCTCTGCCTATGAACTTGCAGTTTATAGATAAATTCTATATACATCCTTATAAAATTTATCACCTTACATATATATATATATATATATATATATATATATATTATATATATATATATATATATATATATATATATATATATATATATTATATATATATATAGATACACACAACATATATATAACCTCTTATGTAAATATAAAAAGACCATTTTGTACCATTTATCCATAGTGAAGCCTCTGTTGCATTAATATAAACCGTTTCATGAATTCTTTTATTTTCCATATATCAATTCAATACTCGAGATAAGCATGTGAAGTTTACACTTTGTATAGCTACAACCCTGTAAATATTTTCCTCCACATTTATCAATTCAGATCCTGGATAGTTAGTAAAATTACCATTCTTTCACTCTGCTACATTAATATGAACAAATCATGGATAGTTAGTAAAACTACCATTCTATCACTCTGCTACATTTATATTAACAATTTCTTGAACTATTTCCTTTACCATATATATTCAATTCAGTGATGGAGAGAAATGTGAAATTCTTTAATATTTACATTTTAAAATATTTATGAACATGTAGTTTGTAGTTTAATCTAGTTTACATCTCAATATATCTTAAGATTTTCATATTAATGAAAACATTATATATGTATATGTATATGTATATGTATATGTATATGTATATGTATATGTATATATATATATATATATATATATATAATATTTATATAGTATATATATATTTATATATATATATATCCTCTTATTTAAATCTAAAAAGTCCCTTTCCTACCTTTTATCTAGAGTGAAGCCTTTGTTGCATTAATATAAATAGTTTCATGAACTCTTTTCTTTTCCATATAGCAATTCAGTACTCGAGAGAAGCATGTGAAGTTTACACGTAAATATAGCTATAACCCTATTAATATTTTTCTCCACAATTATTATTTAGATCCTGGATAGTTAGTAAAACTACCATTCTTTCACTCTATTGCATTATATGAACAAATCCTGAATAGTTAGTACAACTACCATTCTTTCACTTTGTTGCATTAATGTGAACAAATCCTGGATAGTTAGTACACTACCATTATTTAACTCTAATGCATTAATACGAACATATCCTGGATAGTTAGTACAACTACTATTCTTTCACTCTATTGCATTAATATTAACAATTTCTTGAACTTTGTCCTTTACCATATATATTCAATTCAATGCTGGAGAGAATTGTGAAATTTATGCTTAATATAGATACAACTTGTTAATATTTTCCTCCTCTTTTATATAGTTAGTATAACTACCATTATTTCATCTTCATCACATTATAGATAAAGGAACCATTGCTTACTAATTGGTAAAGTTGCCTCCATCTTTTTAATTTGATATTACAAACTAGAATGAATTAGATTTTATAATTGAGATTTTCTATATGTATAAAATAGCCCCAATTAGTTTCCCTTTCAATGTCAAAATTATGAATACATTTTTTTAAGAAAAAATATTTTCATTTTAATTATTGAAAAATGATTGTCATAATCTAATATAATTGAAAGAACTCATGATTTATCTTGAGCCTCTGAGTGGAAGAACTATATGTAGGTTGCATCATGCTACTCCAAATTATTATAAATCATAAGATTTGTTTCTTATCGATTTCAACTCTATCATCAATTTGATTCAATTTAATATTATATATATTCACCTCTTTTCCCCTATTTTATTATATTTATTTAAGTGATAAGCCACAAATGATCAGTGATATTTAAGCGGTAGGATCACTGGCATGAATTGACATAATTGGATATTTAAGTGATAAGCCATAATAACTCTCCAATTCATGTTGTTTCTTTATTACTTGTCCTATCCATGAATAACATCCAATATGTATAAATCTTGGTTGATGTTTTAATCCATGGATTTAGTAAAGCAAGACAATGATCTTATGCCTATGAAAACTATAATGCTTTTTTTTATCTTAATATTGAACATAAATATAGGATTCATGGATGCCAGTGTACTTAGTGGCATGATCAATAATCAACCGTTATTGCCACATAAAAAAATATTGAATGACTTATATAGAATATGAAATCCCTTACAAATTAGTTGTTTATTGATTTGAATGTCGGTGTAAAAAATTTAAATGTGGCAATTTTTCCAACAAAATCATCCAAACATGATGGAAAATATTCATTGATAGGTTAACCTTCGGTATAGCCCAAACTTGATAAACATGAAAATATATATCTAATTTCAAGGATTGGTACTCTCGTGATAAGTATAAGCTTCATTGAATAGTGAAGGAATCTCATTAGGCATGGAAGTACTAATAATTATTTTAGTCTTATGGGTATGGAGAGTCATGGGAGTAACTATTAGAGGATTAGAGGCCCTAGCTTGTATTGAAAATCACATTAATTTTTTATGATGAAAATTAATTTTCTCATCATCGAAAATCAATGTAGTGTAGGATGTGCTTGAACCTTATTCTTGTGATTTCCAACATGAGAACATTTGTTAAGATGTTATCTCAATTGCATTGATTTGTAGATTGGCATTATTATTCCACTGGGGCAATTCATCACAATAGATTGTGTAATATTCCATCATACCATCAAAATATATATTTATTTTTCATCATTCTCCCATAATCTAAGGCATTTACAAAAAATAAATATATTATTATTTTTATTGAATTTGTTTTTACAGGGATCAGAAACCCATTAAACATAGTTGAAAAATGGACATTATGCATAGAAGTTTCTTGTTATCCTAATCCAAGGCAAGATGTGATTACTTATATCCTATACAATATTATATTGCACTGATAAAAGGCTTAGGAACAACAAGGGAGTATGGATCCAATGGAATTATAGTCTTCACCAATTCTAAACTTGTGTGCAACCAGATGAAAGGCATGTATCAAGTCAAAAAGGAGAAGTGAAAGCAACTGCATGGAGAAGAAAAAAAATACTACTAGTCAATTTCAATCATTTAGCATAAGTCATTATGCAAATGTTAATAGGATGTCTTGTGATATATTGTATGGGGCAATGCTAATTCAAAATATGTGTGTGAAAGATGAATTCGTGTCAAGAAGCTCTCCATCAAAATTTATTGATGGACATTGTAAGATATCTTCGATATGTGTGTGTTTTTTAGTTATAAATATGGTGTTTTTAATGAACATGTGTTTCTTTAAATACTATACAAAGTGTGCTCCTACTATGTAAGCAAAACTTGACGAACCTGATATGTTTTAAAAATATTGTATTTAATTCTCAAAATGTGCACTTCAACATTTGTGTTTTTAGTCTTGAGTATATTTGAAATGAAGAATTTTGATCCGAATGGAAAATGGCATCAACCCACGGTATTCATCCACCCATGGAATTTACCCATGGTATTGTAAGTGGCATCCATCCATGTTATTTATCTGCTCATGGTATTGTAGGTGACATCCACCCATGGTATTTATTCACCCATGGTATTGTGACATCCACCCATGGTATTCATTCACCCATGGAATTGACCCGTGGTATTCTAACTAAAAAAATACTATAAGTAACAAGTCACATTTTGTAAAAGGACAGATTGTCCACCACAATGTAGTCCTTACATTTATTATCTGTTTTAATAAGAAAAATCTTTTTGGTTTTGTTTATTGGGCATTCTACTCGTTTTCTTTTGGTAATTTCAAATTTTCAGATCTTGTGGGCCTCACCCCCAAGACCCATTTCAATATTTTAGATCTTAAGGGCCTCCCCCCAAGATCTAGATCAGTGGTATCAGAGCGGGTTATGATCCATGGGAATGAGAGTTTCATGCATATTTTAGTTTCAATTTTTTTCAGCAATATTCAACAAACTTTAGGCACGTGTTGCGACCTCCACAGAGTACTTTCATAGGCCAAGCAAGAAGAATTTTTCTTTTTTCATTTTTTTGCAGGAATTTTTTTTGGGCTACAATTTTGCAAATCAGATATGAAACATTTGGTGCAATATTTACAAAAAACAAAAAAAAAAAACAAAATACTAGATCTAGACTCCTTGCGGAAAAATACCCAAATTCAAACAAAAAAAAATCGGTCGAATCGGAGTCTAGATGAGAGAGATATCGCTAAATTAAAATTAGTTATGTTGTAGAATTTGTTCCCGATGACAACTCATGGACGACGACTCTCCTATAATTTTTTGAAGTTTTCTGTGCCTAATTTTAGAAAAAGGGTTGTAGATCTAAGCTCCTCTTGAAAAATCACCCAATTTAAAAAAAAAATGGGTTGAATCAAAGTTCGGATGTGGGAGATATCGCTGATTTAAAATCAATAATTTTTTTCAAAACTTTTGTGACAGCGGAAAACTTGCAGCGTGAATCTAAGATTCTAGAGTGTCCAGATATGGATTTCTAACACATGGGAAGATGAAAAATAGTTCATCTGCTTCGAAAAACAGGTTATAATAAATATTTTGAGTTATATTGACTGAGTTATGTCCATTCTAATTATGGAGCAGCATTCAACATGGGTTCCTATTCGAGACGTACCTTCCCACCCCACTTTAGTAGGCACCTACTTAACATTCATCAGTTTCAACATAGCAGCATTCAGCTTGCGTTATTGGAAATGTGCCTTCCCACCCCGATCTATGTAGGCACCTACTACTTCATCAACAACTAGCATCACGGTTATGGGTCAATTGCACAAAATCCTTGTCATCGAAGTTCATTTGCTAGGTTGCACACTGTTAGTATGACAGTTGGTCACAAGCATTACAAGGTATCTCTATCCTCGGATCTTCATTCATAATGGTTAAGGGTCATCCACAAACCAAACTTCATCGAAGTCCATTTGCTAGGCCGCACACTGTCAGTATCACAGTTGGTCACAAGCATTGCAGGGTATCTCTATCCTCGGATCTTCGTTCATCATGGTTATGGGTCATCCTCAAACCCACACTTCATTGAAGTCCATTACTAGGTTGCACACTATCAGTATCACAGTTGGTCACAAGCATTATAGGGTATCTCTATCTTTGGATCTCTATTGATCATGGTTATGGGTTAACCACATAAAACCCTTCTCTTTAGTGGCTCTTCATTTTCAACAAAGGCTTCGCAGGAGGGGACTTCACACAATGGGGACCATTACTTCTTAAGGAGGGAGGAATGATCTGAATGGAAAATGGCATCAACCCACGGTATTCATCCACCCATGGAATTTACCCATGGTATTGTAAGTGGAATCCACCCATGTTATTTATCTGGCCATGGTATTGTAAGTGACATCCACCCATGGTATTTATTCACCTATGGTATTGTGACATCCACCCATGGTATTCATTCACCCATGGAATTGACCCATGGTATTGTGGCATCCACCCATGGTATTCATTCACCCATGGAATTGACCCGTGGTATTGTGACATCCACCCATGGTATTCATTCACCCATGGAAATGACCCGTGGTATTGTAACTAAAAAATACTATAAGTAACAAGTCACATTTTGTAAAAGGATAGATTTTCCACCATAATGTAGTCCTTACAGTTATTATTTGTTTTAATAAAAAAAATCTGTGTGGTTTTGTTTATTAGGCATTCTGCTCGTTTTCTTCTGGTAATTTCAAATTTTCAGATCTTGGGGGCCTCACCTGCAAGATCCATTTCAATCTTTTAGATCTTGAGGGCCTCCCGCCAAGATCCAAATCAAATTTACACCAAATAATTTTGAAGAAACCCTTGGATAGTTACATTGATTTTCCTTATCATTTTTTTGAATTCTTAGTATTTTTAAATAGTAATTATAAATATTTTTTAATGCATGAGGAAACTTGGGTTTTATATATATATATATATATATATATTATATATATATATATATAATATATATTATATATATATATATATATCTATATTATATATATATATATATATATATATATATATATTATATATATATATAATATATTATATATATATATATATTATATCGAGGGTCTGGATCATCACATGGAGCATTCACCACTTGATCTTCGAGGAGTAAATGGGATAGAGCATCAACTGAGTCTCATGCATTGACTAGGGGGCAAATTTCTATGCATGTCGATGAGATTGGTAATAGATCAAGGAGAGTATCAGATGAATTAGGGTAGGCCCATCATTCGTTATATCAACATCATTGTATATATATGTTTATGTGAAAGTTCTTAAATGATATTCATAGAATCATACATACATACATATTGAATTGATTTTTATTTCAATTTAGATTTATTAATTTATAATAAATTCCATCTTTTTTAGGAGCATCTCTCACTAGGTTAAAGAGAGTATCAGATCAGTCAATGGAGGGCCATCATTCACATCATCATGGTATGGTATATATATTTTTATGTGCATTTACTTAAATGATAAATAGGTAGAATCATATGTACATACATATATTGAATATATTTATGTTAATTTAACTTAATTAATTTATAATTTTTATTTTTTTTAGAAGCATCTCTCACTAGGTCATCATGTGAGGGTGGTCAACATTCGCCTAGTGGTCAACAAGCTCAATCAACTCATGTAATCGGGCATGATGGTGCAAAATTTTCTATGGGTGGTCATGAAACTCAATGAGATCATCATGATCCTCATCATTTTGGTAAATTATATAATTTTTTTATTTTTATGTTAAAACAAATGTGCACATGTAAATAAATTGTATGTACATATACATATACATGTTTATATTGCATGTGTATAAATACATTGAAATGTTTTAATACTTATTTAATTATATTGAAGCAGGGGGTGAAAATGTTGATCGAAGTCAATGTAGGTGAAGCAGGGCGATTCAAGAAGAAGACCATACAACAACTACCACATTTCAATATGATATTACTGGTGAGCTTCCTTTGGAAATAGATGTCCAAAAATGTACGTTACAAAGGTGCATAACTCACTATTCAAAATTGACAAAATATCTTGGGAGTTTGGGGTTCCCTACAGAGAGCCAATAAAGCTTAGAAATAGTTTCGCACTCTCTAAGTTCCTTTCTTGATATTTACAAGAACCTTAGGCAAACAACTGATGGATTTATAGATATGATGAGGCGTAGAAAGAAACAGTGATGGGTCCCGATAAATGGGCCGAGGTAAGTAGGAGGGTTACAAAAGAACATGCCAAATCTATATTCAATTTCAAAGTAGGGTTGAAAAGAAAGATGCTCTAGGTGAAATATTTCAAGCACCCTAAAATAGCCCACCATTTGTATGGTAGGTTCCTTGCAGTGTATAGAAAGCTGCCATGGAATGATGGGGTTCCACATTATTTTGCAAAATTATTTTATGCATAATTCTTTTTGGGTACGAAACTTGATTATATCGACCTTCCATATGAATGGCGCTGGGAGAGGTTAGACATATGAACATAAGGGTGCATTAAGGGGTACTAAATTTCCTCGTCATCCACCACCTTTGGTACCTCAACCTCCACATCTGGTAACTTTGCGTTCGGAGATAGATGCTACTTCTTAGTTTGGTGAAGAAGCAAGGGATGACATTATAGACAACATAAATATTGCATTGACTAGACCTGATGTCGGTCTAAATTGACAAAGAGCACAAACTGATGCATGTGATAATTTTGTATATAAATTAGATGTGGAGATAGATAATACGAATATTAATGATGTTAAGGCATATGAAAAGGCTTATTGTGATGGTTGGCAAGATCTAATTAGATATGTTGAATAGTTAGTCAATTTTACAGCATTTTTAGGATGTATTTCCTGAGGAAATTACAGAGTTCCCACTACACAGGGAGGTAGAATTTTCGATTGAGTTAGTGCCAGGGGCAGATCCAGCATCAAAACAACCTTACAGGATAAGCACACCTGAGTTCGTTGAGTTAAATTTGCAGCTAAAGGAAATTTTGCACAAGGGATACATTATGGCAAGTGTATCACGTTGAAGTGCACTAGTCTTGTTTGTGAGCAAGAAATAGTGTTCTTGAAGATCAACTTAAGATATGGATACCATCAAGTACGCATCAAAGAGGATGACATTTACAAGACTGCACTCAGGACCAGGTATGGGCATTATGATTTTGTTGTAATTCCATTTGGCTTAACTAATTCTCCAACTACATTTATATGCTTGATGAATAGTGTGTTGCATCCATATTTGGATAAGTTTTTTATTATGTTCATTGACGATATACTAGTATCTTCTAAAAATGAGGAACAACATGTTGAGCATTAGCAGTAGCGTTGAGGTTGTTGAGGAAGCATCAGTTGTATGGTAAGCTCAACAAGTGAAGTTTCTTTTAGACTGAGGTACATTACTTGGGGCATGTGTTCTCCAAGAAGAGCATTGAAGTAGATCCAGAGAAGATAATGGCCATCATGGAGTGGGTAGCTCCTAAAAGTGTGGATGAGGTGAGATCTTTTATGGGGTTTGTAGGTTATTATAGGAGCTTCATCAAGAACTTCTCGTATATTTCTTATCCTATCACATCATTGCAAAGGAAAGGTAAGAAGTTTGAATGGATAGAGGTGTGTGAGGCTACCTTTGAGAAACTTAAGAAGTTGTTGAAACATGCACCAGTGCTATAGATTGCAGATCTAGACAAAGAGTTTGTTGTGTGCACAGATGCTTGCAAGAGACAACTTGGTGGAATCCTTATGCAGTATGGATAGGACGTATGTTATGAGTTGCGAAAACTAAACGAGCATGAATAGAACTACCGACACATGCCCTTGAGTTAGAAACAATCATACATGCATTCAAGATGTAGAGACACTATCTTCTTGGTGAGAAGTTTGTATTAATGAATGGTCATATTGGGTTGAGGTATTTGTTGGACCAGCCGAATCTGAATTCCAAGAGCTAGATGGTTTTCCACGATCAATGAGTTTGAATTCGAGATTAGGTACATCAAAGGTAAAGAGAACAGGGTGGGATATGCTCTCAATAGACAGGTATAGGTACATCACTTGGTAGCTATGAGATCCTATGTGATAGACTTAGAGAATAGGATCTTGCAGGGAGGTTAGCAAGATGTCAGGTATATGGAGATTGTAAGCATGTTACAACAAGATGTTGGTACAAGTGCAAGTACAAGTACATGTAGTGGTATAGGTACAGGTAGAAGTACATGCATAGGTACAAGTACAGGTGCAGGTGTAAAGGGTATGGACTGTCTTACAGCAAATGGATTAGTCAGGTTCCAAGACAGGATATATGTACCGGAAAACAATGAGCTCAGGAAGCTTATCGTGAGAGAGTTTCATGCAAAAACTTATTTAGGTCACCCAGGTTATTAGAAGACATTGACTGTAGTGAAGAAATTTTATTATTGGCCGAATCTGAAGAGGAATGTTGTAGAGTATGTGGCTAGATGTTTTGATTGTTAGAAAACGAAGGTGGAGTGTAAACATCTAGGGGGGCTGCTACAACCAATCGCAATTCTAAAATGGAAATGGGAGGTCATTTCCATGGACTTCATCACAAGGTTTCTGAGGACAGTGAGACAACATGATTCCATCATGGTTATTATGGATAGGTTGACAAAGGTTGCACACTTCATTCTAGTGAAGTCTACATTCTCAGCTAGTGATGTGGCACATGTATTCATCAAAGATGTAGTTAGAGTGCATGGTGTTTCAAAGAATATTTTGTCAGATAAGGATGCAAATTTCACTTCCAAGTTTTGGAAGGAGTTATTTGTAGGTTGGGCATAAAGTCGGCCTTCTAAAAATCTTATCATCCACAAAAGATGGACAAACAGGGAGGGTTAATAGGATATTGGAGGACATGTTGAGGATGTATGTGATGCATCAACAACAGAAATGGGAAGAGTATCTCTCCTTGGTAGAGTTTGCATACAACAACTATTATCATAAGTCATTGAGGATGAGTCCTTTTGAGGCATTGTATGGGTGGAGTTGTAACACTCCTATCAATTGAAGTGATCCAGTTGTAGGGTGTTGATTGGACCAAAGATGTTGGTAGACATGGAACAGGGAATGGAGGTGATCAGGAAGTGTGGGATAAGGAGAAAAACTATGTAGATAGGAATAGGTTGTTCAAGGAGTTTTAGGTTGGGGAACATGTGTACTTTCACATCAAACTGAAGAAGAGATCCTCACAGATTGGATCATGTGCCAAGCTGGCACCACGGTTATGTGGACCCTTAAGTATCATTGATAGGATTGGGCTAGTAGTTTATCGAATTGCACTACCTTTGACAATGAAATTCCATGATGTTTTCCATGTATCATTGTTTAAGAAGTATGCTAAAGATGTTGATCATGTGATTGACTGGTTTGTGTTGTAGGTGGAATCATATAGAGAATTCTAGCTGTAGCCTCAGTGTATATTGCAGAAAAAGGTGCTTAAGCTCTGGAACCAAGTAATCAAGAAAGTTAAAGTGCACTAGAAGCACTTTATGCCCGATGAAGCTATAGGGGAGATGGTGGATCAGATGTGGGATATGCATCCTTCCTTGTTTTCCAGTTGAGTCAAATCAATTTTGGCTTGGTGCTTTGATGTGATTTTGGTATATGTCTTAGTATATGTTTTGGCATATGTTTTTATGATTTTGTTATATGTACAAGTATATGGACATACATACTACCATGAGCTAAGTTATAAAGCT
The DNA here is from genome assembly GCA_000404065.3 of Pinus taeda. Classification (NCBI taxonomy): domain Eukaryota; kingdom Viridiplantae; phylum Streptophyta; class Pinopsida; order Pinales; family Pinaceae; genus Pinus; species Pinus taeda. The sequence continues at coordinate 120,956 of APFE030426394.1, read as the reverse complement.
CCAATAAGCGATTTGGGTGTCATGTCATTATGATGTCATGTTATTATGTTGGTTTTCTTTCAGCGGTGTGATCATTGTAAATTTTGCATCGAGCTATGTTATAAAGCTCCATGGGCAGTATATTTGATTCTTAGTAGTTTTTTTGAGGCCTTGGTGTGGTCTAACACTAAGGATGGTGGTCCCCAAGGGGGAGGGTTCTGTAATAGCCTTGGTGAAAATTCCATGAATAAAAGTTAATAAAGGAAAAAATAATAACCAGGGTTGATGGGACACTTATTCCAAGCTAAACGTTGGGTAACACATCCTTGTGGGTGTTCATTTGATTTTTTATGGCTAAGGAAATTAGTAAGCAATGGCTAAGGCTTTGGAAAGGCAAAATGGCATTTTTGGCACATTTATTTATGAAAATAATGGAAATTAGGAGAAAAGGGAGGTGAAATGTTAGAGGTTGCATGTGAGGATAAAATTGAAGGAAAATAATGGAAAATGCGGAAAATAGAGGCCTCATTCATAAAAAGGATTCTGAGGATTATTTGGTAACCTTTTGTCAGTTGAGTTTTGGAGCTCTCTCATTATTCTCTCTCTCTCTCACTCTTCAACAATTAGAGTTTTCTTGGAGCATTTTGGCATTGGATCAAGAAAGACAAAGAAGGCAAGAAGAAGCAAAGATCAAGTACGGAAATGTAGGATCAAATAGCTACAACAATCTTCATTGCAAATATCGACTTGCATGTGTATTTTCCTTTCTTGTGGCATGCATGGTATTGCATGTGGTTCTTTTGCTATTGTGGCATGGGTTTTTTGAAGTGTAACACTGATTTCAACCTAGGCTTACCATTTCTGAATAGCATGGCGTGATGGAGTTATCATGTTTTGGTTGAGATGGATTATCGGTGGATTCGAAGTTGAGTGGGGTGGATCTCCAAATGATAAAGCATGTGGCCTAGTGGTCCCTGAACTAGACTGTGGATCATGGTAAATCCGTTGTCCTAGTGACCCCTGAGCTAGACTGTGGGTTCTCGTAAATCCAAGATTATGTTGCACCAATGGGCCTAAGAATCCTTGTTGCTGAATGGCAGGATATATAGTAAATCCAAGAGGTGGTTTTATCTATGTTGCGACAAGTAATCTTGGGTTTTGGATATGCAATAAAGCTTGGAGAGTGGGTCTCGATTTAGGATCTAGTGGTCTGGGTTGGATTGCAGTAAAGTCTGAGAGACTAGGAGACAAGAAAATTCCTCACAGTGTAGGTGGAGAAATCCAGTGGCATCCATGCTTGTTCGACGTAGTGATCAAGAGGACATCATAGTAAATCCTGTCATGATGTGCTCATTGTGTTGGCCTAGTGATCTGGGATGGATTATGGTAAATCCTAGTTTCTATTGATGAGGGTGAGGTGGTTTAGCCTCGATTTTTCCTAGTTGGTTCTTTTGGTTTGAGTCCCACATTTATACTTGAAATATGGCTTGGGGATGAATGGATGAAGAGATATTTGTCTCAACCATTCTATGGTTGGGTGGAACGTGGCAATCCCATCTCTGGTTCATTTGTTGTACTCATTAATGAGAAATTCATTTCCTTGATTTTCATGTGTAAATTTATTGATGTATATGTGGATTTTATGGCTGATGTGCTTATGATATTTTTTTCTCTATTAGTTTGTTATATGTATGTTTTATGACAACAACTATGTATGGCTCTCATCATGTTTTTACTTGTAAATGAATGGATAATGTATCTATGACCTAATAGATGATAATGTAGCAAATGACATGATGGAACAATGGGTCATAGCGATTCTGAGATAAGTATGAGACCCCTACACATAATTATGTTGTTTACACTTATAGGTTACATGTTGATGATATGTTTAACGAAATGCCTAACATGGCTAGTATGGGTCTGATTAAGGTCTTGTTGAACTTATTGCTTTTGCATCATTATTTCCTTGTATTTCTACTTATTCTAAGCTATCACTCCATTCCGGGTAGTGGCCTAGGCTTTGGGCCTAAAAAAGTAGCTTAAATCTTAGGGTCGCTTGGATGGGACTAGCAATTTTAGTCTCTGATCACTGGTAGGCAAGCTTATGAGAGCAACTTTGGGTCTCTAGTAGCTCCCTTTCCCATATCATGAGAGAGATTATCTAGAACAATAGTGGAACCCAGGGAAAAGTTGTCTGAGTGGCTAACATGTCTTCTGAGGATCCTAACGTTGATGTTGGATGACTGTATGTAATGTTTCCATCGATTCCACTTCCTTAAGGTCACATAGGAGGTCGAATCTAATCACAGTAGCCTCCCGTCTCATGTTTAGCTCGGTTGGCATGGTTACTTAGGTGGAAATGGGAGGAGGATGTTACAGTTTGTGTCTCATATCCATAAGTGTCTTCTTGAAACCTCTTCTTCTTGAACACCTTGAACATCATTTTCCAGTTTAATATGAAAAACTAATTGACCCTGGCTCAATAATACCTAAAGCTAAAACTCACTCATGGAAAAACAATATCAGCCTCAAAATCACCTATTATAACTTTTTTTCTCCTGTAATATGTTGATTGTGATAGGAGAGTGCATTGGGATTGAGAGAGAGGATTTCTACGGCATAGGGAATAAGTTCAAGAGCCAAGAGGTGGACGTTTTAGCATTAGAAGTGTGCACTACAATTGGGAAAGAGAAAGGGATAAGATTGGGAGTAGAGCGTAGGTCTTGGAGACAGTGGCTAGAGGCTTGAGGATTGACGATGCACAATAAACTATAACTAAGAAGGAGACTCTTGGTTGAGTTCAGCTTGCAACTGCAAGGTCTAAGGGGTTACCTTCTTGTCCACTAGGAGTGCGCAATGCACTCCATAAGGCACAATTGTCAAGGCTTGTGTAGAGCACATAGGCAAGTAGCAAGAGCTTAGATGATTGTGCTCTAAAGGAGAACAATGCACTTGTGAAGGGGGCTAACCTCTCGATGGGTGTGAGGCACAATTTTAAAATACAAGAGTTGTTGGAAATACTGAGAAAGGGGTGAATCAATATTTGTTAGCAAATAACACTTTATTAATATTTTTTAGATAATTAGTTAATATTCAGTTATTATTAATATTATTCAGTAAGATCAGTAAACAACAATGAAAAATGGAGACAATAGACACAATATTTTTAGGTGGAAAACCCCCTCCACCAAAAACCACAAAGCACTTTTCTAATCATTTATTTAATCTTCAGCCCCAACTGAAAAGCAATCTACAACTTCCTAGAACTCTAGAAAAGCATTATTCTCCAACTCCCATTGGAATGATGCCCAAACACCCTGGTTTTATCAACAGTATGATGAATGGATGCCCCAATGCTTAAGTGAGCCACAACTCACCCTAACACCACCCTACCACCCTGAAGTTCTTACAAGCCCCAACCTCTAGGTGAATTCATCCACCTTCCTAGCACCACCCTAACACCTTATAAGAAAAAATAAATAAAATATATGGAATCTTTTACCAGGGACAATGATCCATGTTACAATGGTTTTCAATAAATGACAGACAATACTAGGACCATAACCTTACCCAGATAGATGCTAACAATAGAACTGAATTAACCCAACAAATAATTTTATAAATCTTAAGCAACTTTAATCTTTACAAATATGGGCTCTCATACCAAGGATAATGCCCCAATTTCAACGATTTGACTCTTGACCTTTGACAATTCTTCTAAATACATAGGACAATTGTTGATGATGTAACCAGGATGTTTACTCTTCCTTCAAAAAATGTACGATTTGTATTATTGTAAGGATGTCTCCAAGAGGTGATGATGAATGCTTGTTAATTTTCACTTCAAGTTCAAGTCATATAAGCTTGGGCCTTCTTCCACCCACACAAAAATATTTCCAAGATGAAACCCAATCTCAAAAATAAAACAAAATACCCTCCAATGATACTTGCCTCTAACCTTCAATAAACATGTAAGTACAAATCAATGGAAATACAAAATTTATGAATTAAATAAAAATAATACGTACCTGAAGTGATCTTGTGCCTTGTGTATTTTCCTTATGTTCTTTACTTATCCACCAAACTTTGTCATCAACCAAGAACTGGGCTAGCAGTTAACTAAGATAGACATGAAGTACATTTTACATACTAACTAGACCTAACAACAAACCAAAAGTAGGTTATACAAGAGTCTAAATCTATGATATACCCTAATCACTTATACCTTGATTACAAATTTCAATATTGGCCTTAAATTTAAACTTCATACAAGACTTATCTTGAACTCTAATTGAACTTAAACAAAATACAAGTTCTCTTGAATTTAGATGTAGATGTCACAACCAGCCTATACTGTTATACAATGACCATATTACTCTTACTACAAACCTTACTTGACTTCAAGCATGAAACATTCCAGAATTGTGTAATGATCAATTTCATTTCTTTGGCTTTCTAGAGAATTGTGGTTCATCAACGACTGATAATGTGATAACTCTTAAATAATAATGACATACCTATCAACAATTGATTGCAGATAGATAAGGCCTCTCTCTTCCTGTAGTTGTTTAAGTCCAACCTTAGATAGGAAACCTCACTTGTTTGCTCCTTTACCTCTACTTCATTGGTCTTGTAATAAAGTTCTAACTGTAGGAGTAGCCACCACATAACCAAGATTGATAATGCCTTCCAAATTGTGTACTTTTAGGACCAAGGGGTATGTAGACTGCAAGAGCTTTGTATAGACAGTAGTTTTCCCTTTAAATGAATGGATCTACACTATGATATCTAGCTCAAGAATGATGCATTTCTCTTAAAACAAAGTTTTTATTGTTCTTCATTCAAAGTTAAAGTTTGGTTGAAGGAACAAGACCTTGTATTACCCTTCGCTAGACTTGTAATAACCTTTTCTAAAAATTGCAAACCTGTAATATCATTATTTTCTCAAAACATATTGTTGATTACATAAAAATATATGTGTTAAAGTCTTTTGAGGTGGATTAAGGTTTCATTAAAAATATTCATTCATTCCATATCCTTGTGAGAGAGAAAAGATCATACATTTATATATTAGGAGGTTTCAACAAACATTGTAAGTGGGGCTTCATAAATGTTGGAGGAATTAATTACCTTATGATTGAAGAAATATTTTCATCCCTTGAATTGGGTCTTCAACTTTGAATGAAAATAACTTTCAAATCATAAAGAACTATGTGGGTACCACATTTCATCGAAAATATATTTTCAAGGAGAATCTAACAAAATTGATTAGGAGACAAGAAACCAATAATTTTCATGCCAAATTTATAAAAAATGATCAGGTTACCTCGTGGTGCTGCTTGGGTTGAAATCAATGACAACCACCTATCAATAAGAGTTTCACAACTGAGGCTTTGAAGTGTGTCATGTTCTCATCACTTGGCTAATAGTTCAATATGTTCCTAGCTTGCACAATATTTGAGGACAAGGGAGAACCACAAAATTGACTCAGTGTGAGATCAGTTGAGTGAAAAGGAGGGAAAGAAAATATATAACATGATCACACACATACATATACTCAAACTCGTGATAAGAATATGCACATTTCACAAAACCAACATGTATACACCAAAAAAACAACAAAATGGCACTAATATCCAAGTGTGATAGCTAATGCGCAAGTCTTTGTGATAGAAGTGTCCACCATAAATAAAAAGTGCAATATTACTTAGAAAAATTTTGAAAATGAACTCTATTGTGTTGAGACACCAAAAAAATCATGCAATAACTAAAATGACAAATGTAAGAGCAAGAACAACCAAAAGAAATGCATGTGAAAGAAAAAGAAAGAAAATGCAATAATTGAGAAACTTACCAAGAAGATAGCACAATTGCAATCAAGAACAAGAAAAATATCCTTGTGCTCCAAAAGTACACACAGCTTGAAAGAAAAATATGAATGTGAAATGAGCTATGGGATATATTATTTATATAGGGAGAGCACACATGCAATTAGGGTTACGGTTTGAAAGTGCACTCAACGCATGTCAGAAAAATAGGAGATTAGAGTGTGATGACTACCACAAATAAGGATGACAAAACTAATTTTGGAAAGTGAATTTTATCTGCCAACAAGAAGTGCACATTGATTGGCGACAAGGAGTGTATTGGAATTGTCAACATGAAGTGCACTAGCAATGTCTCTGGGAGATGCATTGTGAGTGTCTCTAGAAACTGCACTAGCTTGTGTTCCAAAAATGGGCTTTTACAGTCACCAAGAAGTGCACTAGGCCTACTTGGAAGAAGTATGCTATGAAGGCATCATAAGTTAGGCATGAGAAAGCAAGTAGCTTCAACAGTTAAGGGTTTTTAGAAGATGACTTGAACACTTAGAAAAGTATGACCAAGGATAAATTTAATGACTCAAAATTATAATTCACATGATCATTGGGAGGCTCCAAAATTTGAATGTAGGAAAAAATTTGGAGGGTGTTGTAGCAGCTACAACAAGTCATCGATGAGGTATAAGAAATACTTAATCTAAAAAACAAGAGAAAAAATCAAATGGAGAACACAAATCACTACGCACATGTTGTAAGGGAGTTGAAGCATTTTTGTCAAAAAATTTCCAATGAGGTTAACATAAAACACATCTTGAACAAATACTATCCTTAGAAGAAATACGAGTAATACTAGTGAACATACTATATAGTTGCAATGAGTAAAGTTCTAGATGTTCAAATCTATTTGAGAGTCTACTCATGTAATTACTTGAGAAATGAAAATCATATGAAGTGAATATGACACTAATCGGATCTGAAATTAGATTCCTCAACCGAAAAATACTCACTCACATACTTTTGAGTAAACCTACACCGAGAAAAATGGATACATGAGAAAACATATTTCTTTAAAAAAAACACATTTTTTTCTTGTATTTTCAACTTTTCTATGAAAAGTGATTACTCATTAGATGTTGAATCTCATTTTATGTCAAACAAGTGGCAAAATATGTTTTCGATTTTTATTGGTGTGAATCTACTAAAAGAATAATTACTTGTTGGATGTGGAATCTAATTCCACATCCATGTCCACACTTTAAAATTAAGTAAACCTATCAGGTGATAAGTTGAAAACATTGATTAAAAAATGTAGTTTTCTTCTTTTCTCTTCAAACATAAAAAGTAGTTTTCTTCTTTTCTCTTCCAACATATTCACCTCTAAGATGACATAATCATATCAAATCCTATTGGTTCTTTTAAAATTTATTTTGTTAGTATATTTTTCATTTTTAGACTATTTTTTACCTCAAAATTCTCTTAATGAAAAATAAGTTTTACAAAAATAAATAGGACACAAAAAATTATTAACTAAAAATAAAAAACAATGCACTCCAAATGAATTTTGGATGTTAAAATTATGTTGGTTTGAAAATCAAATTTAAATTACAAATCACCAATGAACAAGGTCCTCCACAAGTGGGCACGTCAGATACTCTGAGAGTGACAAATGATAGTGCATTAAAAAAGTAGCTTTCTTCTTTTCTCTTCAAACATATTCACCTCTAAGATGACATAATCATATCAAATCCTATTGGTTCTTTTAAATTTTATTTTGTTAATATATTTTCTATTTTTAAACTAATTTTTACCTCAAAATTCTCTTAATGAAAAATAAGTTTTACAAAAATAAATGGAACACAAACAATATTAACTAAAAATAAAAATAAACAACGCACTCCAAATGAATTTTGGATGATAAAATTATGTTGGTTTGAAATTCAACTTTAAATTACAAATCAACAATGAACAAGGTCCTCCACAAGCGAGCACATCAGATACCCTGAGAGTTAAAAATGATAGTGCATTAAATGATTGACATGGAAAAAATATGTTGTGGCACTAATGACTATCCAACACATTTTATCTCAGTTTCTATGTAGTTGAGATGCCACCTTGTTAGTATACATGAAAATCCACTTATCTATATTGATTTTCACACAAGTGAGATCACAATTTTCATTCGAACTTTAATATAATTTTTTTTTTTAAAACAATTATGAATGAATTAAATGGAATCTTGAAAGTCCAAATTTGTCATCAGAAAAGAAAAAAATTTCAAACTTTAAAGAGATACATGAATAAGGAACCTTGGGAAACACCTCATACACATTAATAGGTGTGGAAGATACCACTTGAAAGATTGAAAATAACATAAGAGTAACTCAATACTACCACTTAATAGGAACACATGTTGAGCCCATAAATAACACAAAACATTCAACTTCTTTTTCAGTAAATGAATGAATCCATGGAAAAAAATTGGCAGCCCAAGCAACTACATAATAAATAAAATAGGTTCCGCTAAGGTAAAATCACCTACACACTCCCAAAAAACATAGTACTAGTGAAATTACAAGAAAGGCATAGAAATTTGTTGGAAAACCTAAATAAATTAGGGAAGATTAGTATATCATTAGCATAAAAATGCAATGTGATGAGGCCAACTATAAAGTTATATTTTTGGTTTACCAAATGAAACATAAGGTAAAGAGTATATATAGATGGATAGATGGGCCCACCTATATTTTTTTTAAGATAATTAATAAACCAAAAAAAAAAAAATTAAATAAAAAACTTAAATAATTTATTTATCATTTTTATAAAATTGGAAAAATAAATGATCATATTGTTAGCCTTTTTCTTGTATACAATCATGAAATCTTAATATACCACCTTTATGTACTTTTTTGCATATAGTTGTTATCCTAAGTATGTTTCTAGATCTTATTCTGTCTCATCCTACTTTATCTTGTCTCTCATATTATCTTTCTTGTTTTCTATATTTTATGAATTTGTATCAAAGCATTCAAAATTCTTTGGGCCTAATTTTCCCATGGTAGCTTTCCATGGGAGATAAAGTAGGATGAGAAAAAATAGGATCTAGAAACATACTTAGGATAACAACTATATCCCAAAATGTGAAATAAATAAAGGTGGTATATTAGGAATTCATGATTGTATACGGGAAGGAAACTAACATTACCCCCCTAAATCTTAAGTCTGAGCAATAATAATAGCAATGCAACATAAATTAGTACTATATCCAAGTCTTCATGCTGAAACCCATGATGGCTACTAAAAAATCTAGTTTAAAGAAAACACACCAAGAGAAGTGAATCAAAAATAATCTGCAAGTCTGAAACATCCCTAAAAATGTTGACAAATCAATCTAATGTCAAGCTGCAATGCAAAAGAATCCATCTATCATTTGCTAGGTCAAACAAATATTTGTAAGTCAAGCTTGACAAGGTTGAGTAGTCAAAACTCAAGTCATTGTAAAATCATTAGTTTGTGTATATTTTCGATGGTATCTGACTCCCCATCGTGTTGAGAAAAAAAAATAAAGCGTGGGAAAGTTCAAGAGTAAATTAAATGAAAAGGAAATCAGTTATTAAAATTCTTGAATACTCTCATAATCAATTAATGACAACATAATTATTAATGGTAACTTGTTTGCAAGCAAGATCAAGTTAAATAAAATTCAACTTCTTGAAAATGAACTTCAATAAAAGAATTTGAAGAAATACTTTTTGAAATGGAAAATGATTATAAAGAAGATGATGATTCTGACCACTCCAAGTGCAAAAGATGATGAAGTTGTACATGCAAAGATACACTTTCTTTTTTAAAGTCAATCATTAGACCTTGGGAACAAATCTAGTGTAACAAAAATCGACATGGGTTAGGATATGACAAAGATGATGTATTCCTTAGGATATGACAAAGATGACATATTCCCAAACAACTCGACTACTTGGGGCAATCAATTAATGTGAAAATGAATAATCTACATTAACATGTTTGAAATAAAAAAAACAAATGTTCACTAAAAAATAGAGGTGCTTGTTTACATCTAAGTTATATTAACTAACTCATTGTAATGTAACCCAACCTCACGGTCCCACAACTCTATGTACCTTGGGTTTAATCGGCGGTCGCTGGACTCACAACATGGTGGTCTTTTCTCGGTGATCACGTGCAAAGTTGGTGATGTGTATTGGTTCGTAGCTCCGGGAAATTACTGCCACATTTAACTCCACCCTATGTGCCTCGGGCCTGGCTCCTCTGCGCATTCTTTGGAAAAATATCCCGGTTCTTTGATCATTCGAGAGGGTTCGGTTCTGTTGTTCGACTGCTGTGAGGGTTTGAGTGTGTTCTTTGCCTGTTCTATGACTCTAAGTTCTCTGCACCTGGTTGTGGGTTTTCCAAACTTCAATGGATTGATACCTCCTCGTTTCTACTAGCACGCTCGCTGGTTAACACCCACGGTAACTCTCCGGGTTTCGTTCTACTATCCTTTACTATGATATTGTCAAGAAATTTGAGTTCCTGCTTGGTTCTGTCTTCAACTCTTGTTGTGTTGTCACCATTGTCATGTTGTAACTTCTGTTCTGGTTTGGCCACTCTGCTGTGGTTAATGGGTGCCTGTATAACCGTTCTGTGCTTGGCTGATTTGTTTTTCATCGCTCTCGGCTATCGGGTGACAAATCATTAGGTTTCAGCGGCTTCCAAAAGGTATTCTCTTCCTCCTTGTTTCAATCTAAGTTTCCCTATTGAAATTTGTATTAACCAGAGTTGCTCCAAAGGTTTCTGTCTCAGCTGTTTGACTTGGCTCTGCTTCTCGGTTACTCAGTCCACCTGCGCAGGTAACTAGCACCAAAACCCTCTCGTTTTGTAACTGTTTTGATGGTTTATTGGTAATGCATAGATAGTGTTATCACTCTGTTGCTCTTGCAGGTCACAGTTCGACCTAGGCTCATGGGTTCTTCAGGTTCTAGTTCTTAAAACGATGGTGTAAAATCCAATAGGCTCTAGTTCTCCAATGCTTATCAACACATGGCCAGTTTCCTGAACTTTCTGTATTTTGTTTCTAGTCGTTTATTATTGTCGTGCACTGTTGTTGTTTCCCTATACATTCTTGGTCTCAGTCACTTGTTCTGTCAGTCATTTGTCGATTGGATGTTGGGGTTTATATTCTCAAACCCTAGGCCAGGGTTTGTCCAGTTCTTGGACGTGGCACTTGTGGGTTTGTCAACAGTTATACATTGTAATTAAATGTGGGTCGATTGAAATGAGAACTGGTTGTCCTATTGCTTCATTACATAGGAATTATGAGGAGTCATTGTTTTTGAGAGCATTACCTTTTCCTATAGATTGCTTCTCTGATTTGGTGTGCGGTTCTGCTCATTCCCAAGCCTCTGGTGGTGACACTCCTGTTAAACTGAGTTACTTCACGTCGTCTTCCGCTTGCAATTGTACAGTTAGTTAATTTATTTGTAGCATGTTCATTTGTCGAGAATACAAAAAAAAAAAAAAACATTGTAACCTCACCGTGGCTTCCCTCTGGTTGTCAATACTATTAGTTTTGATTCGTTATGCAAAAAAGAAAATTCATCATTCAGCAGATAGACAATATATGTATACAGATAAGAGACTTTAAAAATAGATCTGTTTCTCTTATTTGATATCGTGAAATTGGAGAACTCTGCTTTGGTATTACATCTCTTCTTTTATAAGTTGGGATTACAGTTAATTCAAACTGTCCATGTTTGTCAATTGAACAGAAATAGTTTGTTAAGTAACTATTTAGTTATTATTTACAAGTTCTGCTTGTGGACAGTTTTGTTTTTTTCTTTCCTAATTTAACGGATCAATTCCTAACTGACACTTATTTCTATTAAAATTATAATGATCCTAACCGACACTGAACTTTGGCTTTTAGCAATTAAAATAAAATAAACGGACTATCTGTCTTATGACTTCTTAAACTAGAAAATAAAAGAAAACATTCTAGATACTTGTCAACCTTCCAACCTGGCGAGACTTCACCCGGTCATGGTGAGCTAGATGTTCCTGCATCAGGCTCCCGGGGCAAAAAGAAATCATGGCTCTAATCCATGAGCTTCTCAACGGAAGTTCCTGTCTGTTCAATCTGCCTAGCATCAAGCCACGAATTGTCCTCGATGGGACTATTCTTCCACTTGACCAGGTATTGCATATACGCTTTCTGCCGAGTTCGCTTAACCACCTGAGTGTCGAGAATGCTTTCGATCTCGGGAGGTTAAATGTAATGCATCTGTCTCTTCCAAGCTTCCCCGTCTTCCTGGGTATGCCGTGTAGGTTGCGTGGTTCCATCTTCTTCCTTTCCCTCTGGCTCAGTCGTGTACGGGAATAGGTCTGCTACGTTGAAGATAGGTGAAATGCCTATTCCGGGTGGTATTTGTATCTTGTATGCATTCGCTGAAAATTTTCAAAGAATTTTACAAGGACCTATCTTTTTATATTTTAATTTATTGTACGTACCTTTGGGGAAATTCTCTTTGCGTAAATGCGCAAGGACTTTGTCCCCCACGAAAAATTGTGCTTCCCTTCTCTTTAAGTCTGCATGTTTTTTGTACTTGATGCTGCTGTCCTATAACTTCATCTTTACCTGTTCATGCAAATCCCTCATCACGTTAGCGAAATCTTCCCCGTCTGCACTTCGCCTTTCCTGTAATCCAAGGTCCTGCAGTTCGTGCACTCCGTGTGGATGCATGCCATACAGGATCTGAAAGGGACTGAAACATGTGTTGTGGTTAGGCGAGTCATTGTAAGCAAACTCTGCCTGTGCTAGCACTCGATCCCACATCCATGAATTCTCCCCGACTAAACTGCGTAACAGGTTTCTCAAACTCCTGTTTATAACTTCTGTCTACCCTTCGGTTTGCGGGTGATATGCAGAACTGTAGTTTAGCTGTGTGTCCATTTTCTTCCATAAGGTACGCCAAAAGTGTCCCGTGAACTTCACGTCCCTGTCCAAAAGGATAGATTTAGGAAATCCATGTAACCTGACAATTTCATTGAAAAACAAGTGGGCCATGTGGGTGGCATCATTGGTTTTACGACAAGGTATAAAATGTGCCATTTTTGAAAACCTGTCCACCACTACCATTACTGAATCATATCCTCGCTTTGTCTTTGGTAGACCCAAGACGAAATCCAAACTGACTGAATCCCACGATCTGCTTGGAACAGGTAACGGTGCATACAATCCTGTGTTTTGGCTCTGCCCCTTTTCCAATTGGCACATTTTACATTTGGCCACAAAACATTGTACATCTCACCACATCTTCGGCCAAAAATAAAAGTGACTAAGCTGCTCGAGGGTCTTATTCATGCCGAAATGTCCGGTCAAATCTCCGCTATGCTTCTCGCAAATAATATTCTCCCTCATCGAGCAGTCAGGTATGCATATCTGTCCTCCCTTAAACAACAATTTTTCCTGCAGATTGTAGTCCAACCAAGGACTATTGTCTCTCACTAAAGGGTTCTGGCATGCCTCATAGGCCTCCTTAAAATCTATATCTGTCTGGTATAGATCCTGTAAGTGCTCAAAACCCAGCACTTGTACAGTGCTTTCCTGCAGAAGTAGAGCTTTCCTACTCAACGCGTCTGCGACCTTATTTGCTTGCCCGCTAATGTGCTTCAGTACGAAATTGAAACTCTGTAAATACTCTACCCATTTGGTGTGTTTGTGGTTGAGTTTATGTTGTTGCATTACATACTGTAGTGTAGAATTATCCGAGAACAACACGAATTCATTTCCTAATAAATAATGCCTCTGGTGTTTTAATGCTTGTACAACAGCATAAAACTCTTTATCATACGAACAGTATTTCTGCCTACTCTCGTTCAGCTTCTTGCTAAAGAATGCCATAGGCTTGTCCTCTTGACTGAGCACAGCCCCAATTGTTGTCCCGCTAGCATCACAGCAAACCTAAAACAACTTCTGTAAATTTGGTAGTTGCAGGATTGGCCTCTCATTAATCTTCCTCTTCAACAACTAGAAACTTCGCTCTGCTACTTCTGTCCACCGAAAAGGCTGGCTAGCCTTTTTGATGGTATCTAGCATTGCTGCACAAATTTCGCTGAAATTTTTGATAAACTTCCTATAAAAACTTGCCAATCCGTGAAAGCTACGTAACTCAAACATATTTTTTGGAGATGGCCAATTTACTATCGCTGCCACCTTCTCCGGATCCATCTTCAATTCATTTTCTGCTACCACAAACCCCAAATAGATTATTTCCTTTTGCAGAAAAGTACATTTCTTCAAGTTTATCAGCAGTTTGTTCTACTGTAATTTCTCCAGTACCTTACGCACATGTTGTAGGTGTTCTTCTCTTGTCCTGCTAAAAACAAGGATGTCATCCAAGTAAACGATTACGAACTTCCCAATATACTCCTTCAACATCTCATTCATTAACCTCATGAATGTATTGGGCGGATTGCTTAGCCCAAATGGCATGACCAGCCATTCGTACAGCCCCTCATTCATCTTAAAGGTTGTCTTCCATTCATCACCCTCTCGTATCCATATCTGATGGTACCCGCGTTTTAAATCTATCTTCGAGAAGTAAGCTGCCCCACTTAAACAATCCATCATATCATCCATCTGTGACAGTGGGAATCTGTATTGGATGGTGATTTCATTGATGGCCCTTGAATCAGTGCACATCTGCCACTCTCCTCCCTTCTTGGGTGTGAGAACCATTGGAATAGCACAAGGGCTTAAGCTCTCCCTTATCAAACCCTTATCGAACAGCTCCTGCACCTGCTTCTTGATTTCTTCATTATCCTTGGGGCTCATTCGGTATGTCACTTTATTCGGCAAACTGGCTCCGGGTATGAAGTCAATGTGATGACTAATGCTTCACTTGGGGGCTGACTTATCTGGCAAGTCGTCTACAACTATGTCTGCAAACTCCTCCAACATTTGTTGAATCTCTGTGGGCAAGTCTGATATTTCTGTATGTAGCAGGACTGTCCTGGCTTTCCTTACCACCGCATAACCTACCTTACTATCCTCCACCTGTTTTAAAAACTGTTTCCCACTCACCAGCAATGCTATGGTTTCACTTGTCTCAGGTGCTCCTTCTTCTTCTTTGATAGGTACAAGTGTATGCTTTATTCCATCCTTCATGAATTTGTAACAGTTCATCACTCCATCATGGGTCACTTTCCTATCAAATTTCCAAGGTTTTCCCAACAATATGTGACAGACATCCATTGGCATGATGTCACAGACAACTTTGTCCTTGTATTTGCCTATCTGAAACTCGACCTCGCTCTGTTCATCCACTAGCAATTGATGGCCCTTTTGCAGCCATGAAACTCTATATGGATTGGGATGCTTTGAGCGTTTCAACTCCAACTTTTCCACCATTTCTATGGACACTAAATTGTCAGTACTTCCGTTGTCAATTATTAGTTTACAACACTTACCTCATGACTTACAGATCGTCCTAAACAGAGATTTACGCTATGTATGTTCGGTATTCTCCTTGACTAGTTTCAATAGTACCTTATGCAGCACCAAAGCTTCTCTCGTCTCTGGAGCATTCTCCGCCTCCTGAGGGAGGGCTACTGCTTTCTCTGGTTGCGCCACATACGCACCCCACTGTCCAGTTGGTTCTGCTTCTGGACACTCAAATGAGCGGTGCCCCCACTTATGACACCTATAGCACTGATAACCAACCCCCCTGCCTCGGTCGTTTCCTCTGCCACGCTGGGACGATCTGTGACCTCTCGCATTGTCTCCTCTATCTATTGTTCCAGAAGTTTTTGAACTACTAGCTTCCTCGTTGCTGTTAGTAGTTCGGCCCCTGCCATAGGACTGGCCTTTTCCTCTGCTGGCCCCTCATCCCCTCCGGGCATTCTGCCTTCTATTAATTTTCTCCTCAGCCTTTATTACGCTCTGATATCTTTGGTGTTATTCAGAGATAAAATACTTATTTCATCTAAAATATCCATCCTCAGCCCATTAACACACCTAGCTGTTCTTTCTGTTGTATCCTCCATGTACCCTGCCCGCAAATTCACTCGATAGAACTCCTCCGTGTACTCTTTAACCATCAGTCCTTTCTGTCTCAGATTCTGCACCTGCCTGTACAATGCAATCTGATAGTCCCTTGGCAGAAATCTGCCCTTCAACTTGGCCACCATTCTTGACCAGGTTTTGATCGGCGCCTTATTCAATCTCCTCCTCTCGTTTTGGACACTATCCCACCATAAGGTTGCATGTCCCTTCAGTTTCGTCGCCGAAAATTTGACTCTGCGGTCTTCGCTGACTTCCTCACACTCAAAGTACTTGTCCATCTCGCTAATAAAATCTAGCAAAACCTCGATAGATAGGCTATCGTCGTACGTCGAGAGTTTTGGTTTAGGTTTACTACTTGCTAATAAAACAGATCTCAGCAATCTCACTTCTGTGGATTCACCTTCCGGTCCATCTGTTGCGTCTTCTACTTCCTCCTCACTAGCATCACCTAACTCTGGATCTCTCCATCTATCTACTTCTACTGCCTCCAAACGGGCAGCAAGAATTCTGATCTCCTCTCTTAACCCTTCCTCTGCCAATCTGCGAGCACCTCTGCCACCTCGACCACCTCGACCACAAACTTGTCGTCCTACTTCCATATCCTTAGTCAGCTTAAAGCTTTGATACCACTCTAATGTAACCCAACCTCATGGTCTCACAACTCTATGTAACTTGGGTTTAATCGGTAATCACCGGACTCACAACACGGTGGTCTTTTCCCGGTGATCACATGCAAAGTTGGTGATGTGTATTAGTTTGTAGTTGCGGAAAATTACTACCACATTTAACTCCACCCTATGTGCCTCAGGCCTGCCTCCTCTGTGCATTCTTTGGAAAAATATCTTGGTTCTTTGATCATTCAAGAGGGTTCGGTTCTATTGTTCGACTACTGTGAGGGTTTGAGTGTGTTATTTTCCTGTTCTATGACTATAATTTCTCTGCACCTGGTTGTGGGTTTTCCAAACTTCAATGGATTGATACCTCCTCGTTTCTGCTAGCACACTCGTTGGTTAACGCCAACGGTAAGTCTCCGGGTTTCGTTCTAATGTCCTTTACTATGATATTGTCAAGAAGTTTGAGTTCCTGCCTGGTTCTATCTTCAACTCTTGTTGTGTTGTCACCGTTGTCATGATGTTACTTCTGTTTTGGTTTGGTCGCTCTGCTGTGGTTAATGGGTGCCTGTATAACCGTTCTGTGCTCAGTTGATTTGTTTTTCGTCGCTCTCGGCTATCGGGTGACAAATCATCTGGTTTCGGCGGCTTCCAACGGGTATTCTCTTCTTCCTTGTTTCAATTTAAGTTTCCCTGTTGAAATTTGTATTAACCAGAGTTGCTCCTCTGGTCTCTATCTCAGCTATTCGACTTGGCTCTGCTTCTCGGCTACTCAGTCCACTTGCGCAGGTAACTAGCACCAAAACCCTCTCATTTTGTAGTTGTTTCGATGGTTTATTGGTAATGCACAGATACTGATATCTCTCTATTGCTCTTGCAGGTCACAGTTCGACCTGGGCTCGTGGGTTCTCCAGGTTCTAGTTCTTAAAAGGATGGCATAAACTCTAGTAGGCTCTAGTTCTCCAATGCTTGTCAACACGCGGCTAGTTTCGTGAACTTTCTGTAGTTTTTGTCTGGTCGTTTATTATTGTTGTGCACTGTTGTTGTTTCCCTATATATTCTTGGTCTCGGTCACCTGTTTTGTCAGTTGTTTGTCGGTTGGATGTTGGGGTTTCTATTCTCAAACCCTAGGTCAGGGTTTGTCCAGTTCTTGGATGCAGCACTTGTGGGTTTGTCAACAGTTATACATTGTAATTAAATGTGGGTCGATTTAAATGAGAACTGGTTGTGCTATTGCTTCATTACACAGGAATTACGAGGAGTCATTGGTTTTGAGAGCATTACCTTTTCCTGTAGGTTGATTTTCTGATTTGGTGTGCAGTTATGTTCGTTCCCGAACCTCTGGTGGTGACACTCCTATTAAACTGAGTTTCTTCACGTCGTCTTCCGCTTGCAATTGTACAGTCATGTAATTTCTTTGTAGCCTGTTCATTTGTCGAGAATACAAAAAAAACACTGTAACCTCACCGTAGCTTCCCTCTGGTTGTCAATACTGTTAGTTTTGATTCGTTATGCAGAAAATAAAATTCATCATTCAGCAGATAAACAATATATGTATACAGATAAGCGACTTTAAAAATAGATCTGTTTCTCTTACTTGATATCGTGAAATTGCAGAACCCTGCTTTGGTATTACATTTCTTCTTTTATATGTTGGGATTATAGTTAATTTGAACTATCCCTGTTTGTCAGTTGAACAGAAATAGTTTGTTAAGTAACTCTTTAGTTATTATTTACAAGTTCTGCTTGTGGATAGTTTTGTTTTTTTCTTTCCTAATTTAACAGATCAATTCCTAACTGACACTTATTTCTATTAAACTTATAATGACCCTAACCGACACTTAACTTTGGCTTTTAGCAATTAAAATAAAATAATCGGACTATCTGTCTTATGACTTCTTAAACTAGAAAATAAAAGAAAACATTCCAGATACTTGTCAACCTTCCAACCTGGCGAGACTTCATCCAGTCATGGTGAGCTAGATGCTCCTGCATCACATTGTGTCTTAAATATCTTTATATTCCCCCTTAAATAATTCAAGGTATGATTGAAAGATTTAAAAAGTAACAAAAGAGAGGAATTAAAATTAAAAAAATTCAGTAAAAATAACACATTCAAAAAACACTATAACCTAATATTGCATTAAACCAAGTTATGTTAACTAGCTCAGTGTCTTAAATATCTTTATATTCCCCCTTAAATAATTAAAGGTATGATTGAAAATTTACGAAGTAACAAAAAGATAAGGAACTAAAGCCTATCCTATTATGGGGATATACTTTTCATTCTACTTGACTCTAAAATCCTATTTATTGAATGGCACTACACAAACTTTCAACTTGGGCATGATCGTCAACATGTAAAAATCAAAATAAAATTAATTAACATATCCTAAATAAACCCATAATTTCATCACCAACCAATCATAGGCAAAACTTTCATCACCAACCAATCATAAGTAAAACTTTCTACTTTGATCAACTCATGTAAACATCGAAATAAAATTAATTAACATATCCTAGATAAACCCGTAATTTCATCACTAACCAATCATAGGCAACCCACTATCACCTCCCTTGAACCAAGTATACTTGAATGACCAACTGCTTAACATGAGACCATGATGTCACGCATCCAAGCCAACACATGATAGTAAATTAATATCATGTCTCTCCTTTATTAAGAGTTAACATATCTTTGATTCATTTATCAACATTGTTTCCTTTAAATATAACACATAATCTATCATATTTCCAATTCATATCATGATGTCATTCATCCAAGCCAACAAATGATAGTAAATGAATATCATGTCTCTCCTTTATCAAGATTTAACATATCTTTGATTCATTTATCAACATTGTTTCCTTTACATATAGCACATAATCTATCACATTTCCAATTCATATCATCCTCCACCAAATCTTGATATGCAACAAATTATTATTCATTTTCCTTATTAAGACATCCTTGGTCCTTGTGACCTACATGCTGATAAATCATTATTCATTTTCCAAATTAATACATCCTTCGTCCTTGTGACCTACATGCTTGCAAATAATTATTCATTTTCCTTATTAAGACATCCTCGGTCCTCATGACCTACATGCTAACAAATCATTATGCGTTTTATCTTTGATTCATTTATCAACATTGTTTCCTACCTACATGCTAACAAATCATTATTCATTTTTTCTTTGATTCATTTATCAACATTATTTCCTTTACATATAACACATAATCTATCACATTTCCACTTCATATCACCCTCCACCAAATCTTAATATGCAACAAATCATTATTCATTTTCCTTATTAAGACATCTTTGGTCCTTGTGACCTACATGTTAACAAATCATTATTCATTTTCCATATTAAGACATCCTTGGTCCTTGTGACTTACATGCTAGCAAATCATTATTCATTTTCCTTATTAAGACATCCTCGGTCCTCGTGACCTACATGCTAACAAATCATTATTCATTTTCCTTATTAAGACATGTTGAGATTGCAACAAGATGATGGAGCTTAGTGAAAAGAGTCACCTTCACTAAGTGGGCCCGCAGGAAAATTATGGTGAAAAGTCTATTTTTAGACATATGGATCATGTCTATGAGTTGCAGGATGTTGTTTATGGATGATTGGTCAAGTTGGAAAAAAATAGACGAACTTCTATTTTTAGACAACAGCAGTGACACTGTCAACTCTAATTATAGAGCAGTCAAATATTATTAGCTTATAATAATATTTAGACTATTAACTTTATCTTATTCTCTTGGAGCACTTCAGCTTGAGCTACAGATGTGGCACATGCAACCTTCAGAAGGAAATACATTTTCTTTGTGGGTCAGTTGATTTGTTGCATGCATGACTTCAGTTAGAACTCAATCAGTTGAGATTGATGGAGTTGTGTTCAGCTTGACTTGGTTAAACTAGTTGTAATTAGTTTAACTACAAATAGACTAATGATGAGTTTTTAAACTAATTATTAACTCATAATGCAACTAAAGAATACATTGGTTAACTCAGTTGCATGTTAGTGCATGTTCAGTTCAGCATGGACAAGTGTTAGAGGATCAAATTGCTATCAGTTGTGACTATAGTTGTGCCTGAGGATTTGCACAATCAATGGGATTGAGTTATGCCAATGAGAATTGGCCAATACCAAGTGATTATAGAATCTGATCACGTGATTCCCAGTGTGAGTGATTCTTTTGAGGTAAATACGAGTTTGGTTCAACCATTCTCATCCATTCTTGAGCAGGTATTGAGCAGTGAAGGCAGGCAAGCAGTGGAATAGATTTGGAGATCAGATCTGAGTTGTATTGCGTGTAACAGGTGGAGATAGTGTTGGATACTTGTGAGAAGTATTGACTATTGTAATGTTACATGTTCTCAATCATTAATATACAGATAGTGTGGGGTTTTCAACTGTAAGCTTTTCCCGGGTTACATACTGTGTTAATGTGTGCATGCTCTTGATGTTTTATTGTTATTGATGCTGCCATATTGATGATCAACGTAGAGGAGCTTATGTATTGTGTATGTATTCCGCAATAGTACATGATCAGGATAATCTCCATAGAATATGTGTTTATTATTCAAAATTTCTACACAAGGAGTCATGAAGTGCTCAAGTGAATAGGAGGAAACAATGTGCATAGAATTGTTGCTTGCATTTTGATGCTCCTGAAAACTACTTTTAAGAAATCATGTGCATAGGTAGTTGTATTGGAAGCATGACTACCCATCAAGGGTTGGCCTTGCAAAGGCACCTGAGGCATTTTTAGGAGACGTTTAGAGAGATCACAAAGCATGGAAATGAAAGAATGAATGATTTAAAAATGTTGTGTTGTGCTTAAGTAGAGCTAATGAAAATAACTTTTACATCAAAGTTTAGCCTTAAGAACACTTTATTTTGTTAAAAGATGCTTAAGATCAATCCCCAAATCATAGTGGTGTCACAAATGTTGTAATTTTGATGGTTAAAACTATCAAAATATTTGAAAATATGTTGGCATTGTGGAACTATTGTTTCTTTCCCTTTTAAGATAAATGAAAATGCAACAACAATTATTTTTAAAAAATGGTTTAAAAAAATGTTTTGGAAACAATTTTTTTTTTTTTTTTTTTTTTTTTTTTTTTTTTTTTTTTTTTTAACTACGATTTTTTTAATAAAGAAATAAATAGAGAAAGTTTCAGTTTTATGTTGCTTTTAATTGTTTTAAAAAAGAGTTTTACAACTCAAAATAATTGTTTTAATTGATGTAAAAGAGTTTTTATTATATTTATTTAAAAAGAAAGAGTGAAAAAGGAAAAATGGACAGCCTTTATCCCAATGATGGGAAAAGACTCCTCCCTGAATGGCCTGCAGTCATTGGGTAATGAAGGTCATCCATTCCACCTATTTTCACTCATGATTTGTACTAAAAAACTTATGAAATTTATTGTAACATAATAAATACTTTATTAATTTAAATGCTTGAATTGCTCCTATGTTGGAAACACATTCTATGTGATATTATTTTTCATTTGAACCAATATTCTAAAGAGAAATACAATTACCCTAGGGTGATGGAGTTTTCTGGAGGAGCAAGGTGACAATTTGAAGTTTATGGAGGAGTCAGAAAAGTGGAATTAGAGTAAGAACTTTTAGGAAACAGACTGTAATGCACTGAAATGTCACAGTATTTATGGAAATAAGAGAAAACAAAACTCGGTGAAATTGACACTTGAGCATCCTTGAAAAAGTAATGAAACTTATGTTGGTTCAGTTGATGCTTGGGAATGTATGAAAATGTGAAATTTATGCTATAAAATATAGATTCCCTCTCTCCACTTTAAGGTCAAGTCCTCATTTCTTTGCCAAATATTCCTAAATTCAAGTGATATTTCATTAAAATTTGTTGTTGTCTTTTACTTCCATTTTTCTTGATTTCATGTTCCTTTCCTTGATTCTTGGTGATGGTTGAGTTGGCAAGCTTAGGGGGTACAATCTCATCCTACTTATAAGATGATGGGGCAATTTAGAGGGGTAACAAAGAGATGAAATCCTTTTTATCTCATTCTATGCATCTCTAATTTTTCTATTGGTTCTCAATTCTCATCACTTTTCCTTGCACCCAATTTAGAGAGGCTTCTAGGAGAGTTATTGAATGGAATGTGGAGACTTCATTAGAGGCTTGGGAAAGAGCATTGGAGTGGTATTTTATGGTAAGTTTATTAATTCAGGAATATTTCTATTAATGAAAAATGTTGTAAATGTACCTATTGGGAAGGTAACAATAAATTTTATAGAGTGATCATATGGGTGCCTAGGCATTCTTTGTTGATTGGAAATTCTCCACTTCATAATCAAGTTCAAGGAATATATATTTGGAAGGCCTAACTTTTCAGCTGTGGGTAGCTAAATGCAATTGTATTTTTTTCCCCTCCAATGAGGATGTGAAAAGAATATATTGAGCATATTGCTGATATTAGTATTAAATTGAGGAAGAATAACATATTGGACCTTGCATATACTTCACAAAACACTAGAACTAGACTATGGATGTTCACGTGCAAAGAGGCCATTAATGGTACATAGACTGTGCAAATAATCAAATTGATGCAAATTCGACATCCATGTAATATTTATAGTTGTATTTGGTTATTGTATTTGTGTTGAAACATTTAAAATATAATATGCATCCACATGTATAGAATTTATTAATGGTACATAGGTCCTACACACAATTACATGATGAAAATCATGGACTGGCATGTCTATTGCGATATTGATATGATTTTTGAAATTGTGTAGAACACATGACACAATTTTAGGTAAATACTATTTTATAAATGATACACATTACGAATATGAAACCTTAAGAATGCAAATATTTCATATGGCTTAAAAACCATGCACCACGCTCCATCATGACACATAACTACAAATGATGGTTTTGTCTCTAGTTATTTAGTACATTAAGAAAATATAATGACCATATTCACAAACACATATCATCATTAGAATATAAGGAATAAAGTATTTTAATGAACAAGAAAATATATGTAATAAAAGCGAGACAAAGTGCAGATTTGACATTGATTTTAAAATTTTGGACAAAGAGTCATGAAAACCAAAACCAAGATGACTAGAAATGGAGGCACATATGCATATTTTTAATGTTTCATTTGTAATTTTTATTGACTCAAACTAAACAAGAATTTGGATAAATTCTTCTTCATAGTGGACTTTCATGAAAGAAACATGAAGGCCAAAACCAAGATAATTAGAAATGAAGGCCTGCGTGTCTATTTAGATGTTTCATCTTTAAAAGGTTTTGTTGGAGAAATTATCACTTTGATTCTAAGATGTCATATCTCAACTTTATAAACATATATGAAATATCATTTATCACTAATTAATCACACACGGTAAACCCAAAGTAAGTAGGCTAAGAACAAAACATGATGGATCTAACCTAATTTAGAGACTAATCAATTTTGGTCAAACCCTTTGGAATTGGTTCATAAACTTTTCTTTTGGGCAATTCTATAGTGGAAAATAACAATGGTAGAAATAATAAGAGTTGTAATAGTGTTAGGGTGTTTTATCTACAATGACTAACACATAGTAAGATTTCCAACATGAACATGAAGAGAATCATACTGTTTTTGAACAATGTGAGATCCTTCCACCTCCACTAGATTGACCATAATAGAGTAGTCCTAGCCAACATGGATTTCAAGAGAATCATGAATTTTTTGAATGTCATGGAAGTTATCATAGTATAAATTGCTATTATTTTTCCATATGGGTTTAATGCAGTGGCCTAGACTTCAAGCATAATCAATGATGGATATTATGTAATGGTTCTAACTTCCCAATAATCATACATAAATTATTGAGTAAAATTTATAACCCTTGACTAATGAAATTTAAATAAATTTACACTACTAATTTCATAATCCACAAGGGAAGTAGGTGGTGAGAATCTCACTTAAGAGTTGAAGAAATCAATTCACTTACAATTTTGTGAACATGAACCATTTCACTCCAGTCTTTAGTTCAACTAACCACAACCAAGTGTGGGGGGAGACTCTCCACCCAATCAACCTTTTAGTCAAGACAACCGAGAGCCCCAAGCCCTCAATTAACTATCTATGCCATTGTTTAGTCCTTGCTTTCCCAAGAATTCTCCAGGAAAAATATGCTTCACATCCTTCCCCTCATTCATTAAATAGAGCTCTTTTGTCCATTCATGAAAAAATAACTCCTTGCATAGGATTGTTGATATTTTTTCCCGTCAAGAAAAAAGTCAACTTGATAGGGCATAAATACATGTTCCTCTTCATTTTTAGAGAGGTGGTGGTCCTGTTTTCAATACACCTAGATTTTTAATATTATATAGATCAAGAAATATTATACATTCAAATTATATGTTTGTGTATGGACTAGGTGTGATAACCAAAACATTTAGTTAAAGAAACACAAATATAAAGATATTTAATTAATCATGTCCATTCCATTCATCAATCATGAGCTAAGCATTATTGAAGCAAGCCAATAGATAGAGGCAATAGAATAATAGTCTAGATATTCAAAAAGATATAGAATAATTTCATTCATGGAATTCATAAAGGTCATAGTAAAACATTCATGAGATTCATACTACTTTAGATAAGTCTCAAAGTTCCTAATGAATAGATTTCCCAAAAGGGAGCTCTTTGCAAGAGTCAAAAATAATTTTACAATTTTAAAATCTTGGAAAACTTGGGTGCCCAAAGCACTCTTCAAAATCAGAGAAGTCACATTGATGAAAATCATAGGTTGGAGAAAAGGCTCCATTATATGGCATGAGGGATGTTGCTACTATAATTGTTTGACAATTATTGCATATTAATGATATCTTGTAGTGATTTGTTTAGCCATTTTTTGATATATTCTTTCACTAGAGGAACTATTATGCCCTGCTTGACATGTAAGTGTAATATTTCCTCAATATTTTGAGCATGTTTTTTTTTCCATTGTATCGTTGTAGCTAAAAAGTTTTCATTATAATTTACATATGTAACTAGCCACTTTTTAATCTCGTTTTCCAGGAAATCGATCAAGTTCTCGAATTCAAAACCCATCGAAGTCTTAATAACCTCTATCTCTTCATGTAATATATTTTTAGAGACGAGCATAGAGTCTCTAATCGTGCAGGGGTCCTTGAGGTTGTTGACAACCCGAATGGACTTAAAAAATAAATTGGTCCTTTTACTGACAATGTTTGCACAATCGGCAATAGCCTCCTCTAACATATTAATTCTCGTAGACAAATTAGCTTTGATCCGCTTTAGCCTTTTAGGCCCTTAGAGGTTTTGTTGTGTCCTTTGGAATTAAGTAAGATGATCTTGTTCACAAAGGTTCACAATTAATTATCAATAATTTTTTTTTTTTTTTATCATTTTCCAAATCCTTTTTAAAATAATAAGAAAATGAATGAATTCTCAATGCCAACTTCCTCAAATGCAGAGCAATTTCCTATAATTCTTAAACCATTTATGTTCTCTTATTAATGTTAGTTACAATGTAATACTTGATTCCTGTCAGTAGGTGTGCCACATTTTTTATCTGATGGGTGTGATGGGTATATTCGTCGTAGAATTAGGTGCTTTGAAGGCTAAGGGGGTCATGAAATTGGGCAGTGGATTAAGAGCCTCTTCAAGCTCCTTTATTCTCCTTTTAATCTTAATTTTTTTTCTTCATGTTTTGTAATAGAGTGGGCTAGAGCTTCACCAATAATCTAGTGTAGCTTTTAAAATTTCAATTGATCTTATTTTAGAAACGTCCAGTTCTATTTTGGATTGATTAATGAACTTTTCATTTTTACCCTTTCAATCCTTAGCTTCCGATTACCTCAATCATAATGCATCCTACATGGTTTATGAATGGTAATAAAACATGGTCGGTTCTTCTGCATCTCTTGAATAACTCTATGGGTTTTAACCATGCGAGTTGTAACCCAATTATGTAGTGGAGCACTATCAAATTCCATATATGTTGGATCTTTCATAGGTTGAGCCTCTACATTTTTTCTCTTGGATAATTCAATAACATGTGATATTTCCAAAACCACATTGGGAGGTGGCTCCTCTACATCTCCTCCACCAGAGTTCCAGTCATTACTCATCCTCCAACCACATTAGAGTCATTTCTTTTGTGAATGGATGAAAAACTTGGGCAAGTTTGAGATGTCAAAACTAGAGGAGCGTTTGTAGGATTTTTGCTCTTTCTCTATTTTTCCCTCTTGAAGAAATATTTGTTACTTCAAAAATTGGTTCAATAGGGGTTGGTGTTTCTCTTTCCTTTGATGGGTGGATGTGACTTTCTCTAATTTCTTTAGTAATTCTGGTAAAAGAATTTCCATATGACGAGGTGGCTTGAAAATATTCCCTCTGGATCAAATCCTTAGATTGCCTCTGCTTTAGTTAAATTGAAAAATTTCAGTGACTGAAAATTCTACCAAGTGAGGTGCGTTCTGCAATTATTTCTCCCACAATAAAGGAAAAAGAAATAAATTGCTTATTTTTCTTTCTCTCAAATAGGATAAACCATGGATGATATTGTCTACATACTTCAGTGACGAAGTACCTATCCACCACAAATTTAGGAAGCAATAAGGGCTTGTACTGAAACCAATAGAGGTAGACTAGTGTGTTTTCCTCTATTTCTTCATGTATGCCTTTTCCCTAGAGGAAGCCCTATGTTTCATTTGAAATTTGATAGTGTTCCTACCCAATTATTACATAACTAACCTTTTTAACAAAAGAATCTTGTATTTGACGAAAATGAAATGGGGCCTTATGCTTCCATAACGTTGGATACCAAAGTTGCATCGGTTCTAGATCTAGATTCAAATTATTTTTGTGGGGTAAAGCGTGGAAGGTATGACATGAGACTAGGGACATAAAAAAATAAGTTGTCATGATTTTTTTTTTGGATAGATTGGCGATTTAGAAGGATAATTCAGTAGAGATGAGGTCTACCTAGTCGAAAATAACATCTCTTTTGAAAGAATAATATAATGCCTAAAGAACAGACTTAGGGACATCTGTAGTAGTTTCTCTTCCCATTACTCAAGAGAAAATCCACAAAAAATATATGAAAGGCCCAACAAATATTGTAATATCTAAGAAATAAATGTCAGAAGGAACATATTGTAGGGGCCTTTTAGGCCATGTATAATCATCATACTTATATGAGTAAATATATGTAATAAACGGTAAAAGGTAAATGTATGAGTGATTAAATGCAGTGGTTATAACCACTCAAACCACATCTAATATGTATAATTATGCATAAATTAAATTTGGAATAAGAAGACGATTAGAATTCCTTCCCGAAAATTTGTTCTTCCTTGTGTTTAATGTATATGATCTTGTTGTACTCATGACGTAGTCCATTTGAGATGCATGTGAACACTCTGCCTTCAACGTTGGTTTTGTTGTCATTGGTAGTTGAGTCTAGTAATATAGAAATATTAAATGAAGACGATGAGAACCTACATGGCAAAAAAAAATGAAGAGGATTAGTTTGCAAGTAAATATATGTTCGGCAAGATGCTTCCCGAGAAAATCTTTCTAGAAAATTGCTCGTGAACGTTAAGGCTAATGGAAGAGAAAATCTGCAACCTGCAAGTTATAAGAAATATTTATTTGTGAATGCTTGGATGTTGGTCAAAAATATTACATAAATATAGAAGATTTATCTGAAGATGTTAATAGAAAGACTATAATTAAAATATGTTATTGAAGCACCTTGTATGAGAGGAGACTTCTTGCACAAAAGTGAAATAATTAACGGGTTCAAAAATATCTAAAGTTGATTTTTACTTTCATAGATATTGGTAAAAGAAGATATTGTATGTATCGATTTGTAGTGTAATTGTCCCATGTTAGTGATGATCGTATTATATCCCATGTTGATGCTATCTTTGCTCATAAATTAGGAGACAAAGTATATTGAATATAGGGTCTGCATGGTAATTTTTACTAGTGAGTATGTCGAGTTTGTATCCAAAATGATACATGGTTTAGCCATTGCACAATATGAGAAGGCTCGATTATTGAAGCATGCACATCAGTTTTTTTGGTGTGCACATAGTAAGGGAACTTGGAATCACATTCTAGTACTTTTTTCAAGCATGTTGCTTATAATCATACCTTGATGTGCATGTTAATGGTGAATTCAACAAATGTAGTCATAGAAGTAGTATTAATTTTTTTCCTTAATGAACCTTACATGCACCACTCCCGCATTATATGATTTTGTTTTAATAATATAAACTTTTGTGACTACTATGAATTTGAATGGGTAATGCTAGGAGTAATGGCCCGAGCCCAATTGTGTTTGTATTTCATGGATATATATATTGTTGAAAATGCAACAAGAAAATCTAGTTTTGACTTTGCCTTGGTCAAACTAGATTAAAAATTCGAATTTCAATTTCAATTAAAATACTTGGAGGTAGTTAACCGAGGTGATATGGCACTTATCACTAGATTAAATCAGTTAATTCGTGTAGGATATACTTGAGTTCAATTTAGTGTGATTGATTGCTAATTTCTAGCAATCTATTTCAATTAATTTGAGTTATTGTGAGTTTAACTAGTTCTAACTGTTAGAGAACTAGTGGAGGGTCAAATAGTGGGGTGTGTATCTCATTGATCAACCAATTAACTCATCAATCAGGCTATAATAATTGATGCATGCAGGAAACTCGAGTCACCCAATTGAGATTGGAGTTCAAGGGCAATGTACTATTAGTTGTAGACAATTCCAAATTGTACAGGAGCTGCATGTAGTCAAAGAAGGGCCTACAGGGTTTGCGCAGTTACGGATGGGTAATTTCCCTAATTAATAAGGCTAATTCCTTATTGAACAACTCAAGGAAATATGGACTTGGTAAGGCAATAATTTGGTTAAGTATTAATTAGACTCAACTTGTGAAGCAGATAGATAGATTATACTAGTGCAGAGGTTTCTCAGGACCGAGCAAGCATTGCATTTCTTCTCTATTTTCTTATTAAATGCACGTACAAATAGGAAGGGGTTTTGAGCAGTTTCTTTCCCATAGATAATTCTCCATGTTTGTGTATTGGTTCATGTCGCATGTTTATGATTCCCTTTATCGATCGTGAATTGCTTTTCGCAGATGAGTAGAGTAGATTCAAGTTTTATGTTTTAGTAAATTACATGAGCAATACTGAAGCTACATAGAATTTATACATGGTATTACAGCAAGATTCATAGTAGAGAAGAGAATTAGAAGTTGTCTTTGTAGGAGGATCAGATTGTAGGATCAATTCCAAAGAGCTAGTAGGATTTCTTTCTATGGACTACGACTCGAGGATGCCCTTGAGGGCAACTCGAATTTTGTTTCTTTGAAGAATAGGATGGAGGCAGTGATGGAGGATAATGGGTTGAAGTAATTCATAGATATTGAGATCTTGAAACCACCAGAAGTTGATGTTCAAGATCTAGTAGAATGGAAGAAGTGTGTAGCCAAGGCGAGGAGGATCATATTGGAAGGTGTGAAGGATCACATTGTTTCCAATATCCATGGGAAAGAAACCCTGTATGCAATGTGGAAAGAAATGATAGAGTTTCTCTAGAACAATAGCGACCACATGAAGTTGATGCTTAAGGACAAGCTTCGAAATATCAAGATGCAAAAGACTGAATCAATTCAACAATACCTGAGCCGGTTCACACAATTTCATGATGAACTTAGAGGAGTTGGGATAACTATTGTGGAGGATGATCTCGTAAGCCTAGCCCTTCTAGGCATTCCTAAGAGCTAGCACAACTACTAGGATTTGGTAAATGGGAGGGAGAAGCTACCAAATTGGGAACACCTTTGGTCAAATTTGATACAGGAGGAGATAAGATGGAATATTAGAGATGGGACCTCATCCAATGTTGTGGATCAGTAGAACTGTGCCTTGGATGGAAAAGAAAACAAAAGGAAAGTGAAGAAATCCAAATCCAAAGGAGAATTTAGTCAAGGGGTCAAGAAGAAAGTCCTGTCCAAAATCAAGTGCCTTCATTGTCATGAACTGGGACACTTTCATCTCTTTCAATT
>APFE030426394.1:76183-90270 GCA_000404065.3 Pinus taeda | reverse complement strand
CATCTCCTATTATATATGCAGTTTCCAAAAAACAAGGCATGCAAGAATCCCTCGAGAAGATTGGTAGGTGAAGCCTTTGCTTCACAGTTTGAGCTTGATTTCACCCTCATAGCTTATATGATGAGTACGATGATGGGTAGTGTGTGGTATTTGGATAGTGAAGCCTCATTACATATGACGGGAAACTAATAATTCTTCAACGACTTGGAGGAGAAGGACCTCTAGGTGCACATCGAGACAAGTTATGATGGAAGGTATAACGCAAACGATATAGGCGCAATAACTTTTCAGAGAAGTCTAGGTCCCCTCTCAAACTCAAAGATTCCATGTATGTTTTGACTCTAAATAAGAATATCATTTGATTTGCTATGTTGGAAGAATATGGCTACAATGTGATATTTAGAAAAGGGAAAGCTTTCCTAAGATACATTGCCACAAGACGAGTGAAGTGGATCAGGGTTCGTGTGAAGAACCTCTACAAATTAGATGTGGAAGACTGTGCAACATTGAGCACAAAAGAATATCTGAGATATTGGTGAACATAGAAGACTTGGCCATTTTCATCATGACACTTTGAATATCATGCAACATATTTCTACAGGACTTCCAAAATGAGCACTAGAGCAGTGAGATACATGTAAAGAGTGTACTTTGGGGAAGTACACAAAAGCCACCTTCAATTACTGGGAAAGTAAAGCGCAAGTACTTGAAAGAGTTCACTTTGATGTGTGTGGACCTTTCTCGACAACCTCCACTACCAAGCACACGTATTATGTAACATTTGTGGATGATTTCTCATGGAAGTGCTGGATCTTCTTCATGCAAAAGAAAAACCATACATTCTCAAAGTTTGTTGAATTTAAAGCACTTGTTGAGAAAGAGACGAGAAAGAAAGTGAAGGCTCTAAGGAGCACTAATGGAGGTGAGTATGTGTTGAATGAGTTTAAAAATATTTGCAGAAAGGAAGGAATTCGATGAGAGTTGACAACACCCCACAACCCACAATCGAATGGGGTGGTTGAGAGGAAGAAAAAGAGTATTGTGGGAGCAACAAGGGCGATATTTCATGACCAAGGCCTACCACTACACTTGTGGGCTGAAGCATGCAACATAATGGTCTATTTGCAAAACAAGAGTCCTCATTGGATTCTTTGCACGAGTACACTAGAGGAAGCTTTTTCAAGGAAGAAACCAAATGTGTCACACTTAAGAATATTTGGATCGTCAGTTTACTGTCATGTTTCCAAGGACTCAAGGAAAAATCTAGAGCCAACAACAGAGTTGGGCATATTTTTGGGGTACAAAAAAACACCTCATAACTATCATGTGTACTTGCGATCTCACAGGATGACAATTGTTCGTCGAGACGTGAATTTTGATGAGCAGAAGGCAATGAGGTGTTGTATTGAGAGGGAGATTAATTTGCATTCATTTAATGAGATTTTAGCTCCAAAAGAAGAACCTTAGGAAGTTGTGGAGAAACCAAAATAATAGGAGCAGAGAGTGGAAACATCCACTCAAGCATAGACATCCAAAGATGGAAGGAAATGAACCAGGGAAGCTGACAGATTATTGCATGATTCTAGAGAGAATGTGGGAGCACCCACATCACATCACAAGTAGAGGAGGTCATCAGATCGATACACTGGCTTCATGGCTCTGATGAGTGAGCTTGTAGAGACTAATCCATCCTCATTCGAGGAATATGTAGAGAAACTAGTATGGGTTGAAGCTATGGTAGAGGAATATGATTCCATTATCAGAAAAAATATTTGGGAAGTGGTCCCAAGACTAGAGGACAAATTAGTGGTGGGTTCGAGATGGATCTACAAGGTGAAGCAAGAAGTAGACAGAAGCATCGAGAAACACAAGGCCATATTTATGGCCAAGGGGTTCTCTTAGGTGGAGGGAATTGACTATGAAGAGACTTTTGCTCCAGTAACAAGGTAGTCTTCTATCAGATCAATTCTAGCACTTGCAGCACAAATGGGATGGAGGAAACATCAAATGGATGTAAAGACAACATTCCTCAGTGGATTTATTGAGGAAGAGGTGTACATTGAACAACCAAAAGGTTTTGAGACCTTTGATAGGGAGCCACATGTGTGTAGACTCAAGTGAGAGTTATATGGATTGAAACAACACCCCGTGCTTGGTACACCAAGATCGACAACTATCTTACCGGGTTGGGCTTCACCAAAAGTGAAGCAGATGCAAACCTTTACCATATTGTTATTAAAGGTAAATTATTGATTATAGTATTATACGTCGATGATTTAATTTAACGGTGATGAAAATTTGATAAAATCTTGCAAACATGATCTTGCAAGAGAATTCGAGATGAAGGACATTGGACTCATGAATTATTTCCTCTATTTGGAAGTATGGCAAGGAGATGGGGAACTTTTTGTCTCTTAGGTAAAGTATGTCAATGAGATACTAAAGAAGTTCTGCATGGAGAGAAGCAATCCCATGGACACTCCTCTAGCAGGCAGTTGGAGTAAAGAGGATGCCACTTCAGGTGAGGAAGTGGAGGCTACCATTTATAGGAAGCTTGTGGGTTCACTTATGTATTTGGTGAACACATGACAAAACATGTGTTATGCAATTAACCAGCTTAGTGAAGAAATGGTTAAACCAACCAAACTGTATTGGAAGGCAACAAAGCATGTGTTGAGATACCTCAAAGGCACCAATTAGTTTGGTATTTGGTACATACGAACAGAGGGAGTGAAGCTATAAGGCTTCACAGATGCAGATTGGGTGAGGAGTCCATCAGACATGAAGAGATCATCAGAAGAAATTTTTAGTGTTGGGTACACAACAGTTTCTTGGTACAACTGGAAGCAGCTATCTGTTGCACTCAACTTAGCAGAAGTAGAGTACATGGATGCAAGTCAAGTAGCATGTGAGGAGATCTGGATGAGAAAGATTATTGTTGGGTTATTTGGTTAGATGATGGATCCTACTGTGATTTATTATGATAATAATAGTTATATCAAACTCTCAAGGAATCTTGTATTTCACGATCAATCCAAGCATATCGACATCCATTATCACCATCTACGAGATTATGTGTAGAGACGAATCATGTTCTTGGAGTACATTCCTATAGAGGAAAAAGATTTAGATATTTTGACAAAGGCTTTGTCAAAGGGACAATTCGAGTTCCATATAGGCAAGATAGGGGTATCAGATAATCCCTTTCTTGTTGAGAGGGATTGTTGAAAATGCAACAAGAAAATCTAGTTTTGACTTTTCCTTGGTCAAACTAGATTAAAAATTTGAATTTCAATTTCAGTAAAATACTTGGAGGTAGTTAACTGAGGTTATATGGCCCTTATCACTCAGTTAACTCAAGTAATTCGAGTAGGAGACACTTGAGTTCAGTTTAGTATGATTGATTGCTAATTTCTAACAATATATTTCAGTTAATTTGAGTTTTGTGAGTTTAACTAGTTCTAATTGTTAGAGAACTAGTGGAGGTTCCAGTAGTAGGGTGTGTACCTCAATGATCAACTAGTTAACTCATCAATAAACCCAGAATAATTGATGCATGCATGAAACTTGAGTAAGCTAGTTGAGATTGGAGTTCAAGGGAAGTGTACTATCAGTTGTAGACAATTCTAAATTGTACAAGTGGTGCATGCAATCAAAGAAGGGCCTACATGGATTGCGCAATCCTAGATGGATAATTTCCCTAATTAATAGGGAATAAATCCTTATTGAAAAGTGAAAGGAAATAGGGACTTGGGTAGTCATGAATTTGGTTAAGTATTGACCTGACTCAACTTGTGAAGTAGAGAGATAGATTTTGCTGGTGTAGAGGTTGCTTAGGCTTGAGTAAGCATTGCATTTCTTCTTTATTTTCTGATTAATGCAATAAAAATAGGAAGGGGTTTTGATTAGTTTCTTTCCCCTAGATAATTATTTGTGTTTGTGTATTGATTCATGTCACATGTTTATGATTCCCCTTTCTCGATCGTGAATTTCCTTCCGCAAATGAGTAGAGTAGATTCAAGTTTTATGTTTTAGTAAATTACATAAGAAATATTGAATCTACATAGAATTTCTACATATATTATGATATATCTAGATTTTGAAGAGCACCAAATAATTATTGACTCAACTAATGGTTGGTGGTCGACAAGAAAGAAGTAGACTCTCTGTGACATTGTCTTACAGTGGGGATAGAAGGTTGTGGTGTAATTTTATTTTCCATATCAAAACTATAAAATTTTAAATCATATTGTTGCTTCGATGTCATGATGATCGAATTAGACATGCAGATGAGTTGCATATGTTGATTAATCATTGGAAACATGGTCTACTACCGATTGACCACAAGTAGAATGGTGATGAGCATTAAAATTCTAAATTGACAACAAATTAAAAGCATTGGATTGTTAATTCCAAAATGTATAGACTCAACCAAATCAGTGAATGCCAACTGACTATGGACTTGTCAGACTTCATTGACCTACTAAACCGACTAAGATTTTTTTTCAAATGTTGGTCAATTAACGTTGCCTCGACTGCTGGAAAATGTCTTGATTACTGGCCAATTAATTATTTTTCATCTACAGGTATTTTTTGAATCCAATCTTTTAGACCCTGTGAGGAACTTGAGTTTATTATTTTGTTAGTATCTTCCACTATTTATACAACAAAATTCCATTGTTCCTCACCCTAAATCATTGCCTCCTCATACATTTAATGCTTATTCCTAGTCGGAAGACCCTTCATCAAATGAAGTTCTTGTGGGGTAAACCATGGACGGTATGACATAAGACTAGGGCCATGACCAAATATGATGTCATGAAAAATTTATGAGTTTTAGACAAATTGTTGAGCTAGAAGGATAATTCAGTAGAGATGACATTGCCTGATCGAAAAGAAAATCTCTTTTAAAAGAATAATTTAATTCTTAAATAACAAAATTATGGACATTTGTAGTAGTTTCTCATCCCATTACTTGGGAAAAAAGCTACAAAAAATATTTGAAATTATAATATCTAAGAAAGAAATGTCAGAAGAAACTTGTACAAAAGGCATGATGAACTTGTGAATATTGTTCATTCCATCCACTTGGGAGTCCAAGAAAGTACCGACCTCTGATAACTTGAATATATGTATAGGTTTTGGTAGCTTAAGAATATTTCTAAATTCTTTAAGGGTCAAGGGGACGAGACTCCTTCTGACTCCAAGTTTGAAAGTTCTAGTTTTTGGGTTGTAATGTTGCACACATAAGTAAACTATTTCTCTAAAATCACAGACTAAAGGGATGCATACAATGCTTTTAGTCCCATGGTACAAATTCAATTATTTCTCTTCTTATTTGATGATAGGTTCAATACCATAGGTTTGTAGTCAACCAGTGAATTTTTTTATTACTAAAAGGTGAGTTGAAGTGAGTCATTGCAAAATGGCTCTCTCTTGTTTCTTGTAGCCATTTGTTTTTTGTACTTAGGTATATATGTATTGATCAATATATCCCTTTAGTGAGTCTTAGTTATTAACTCCTCATTCCTTGGTGCAATTACTAATATAATTGACTTCTCTCTTGGCATTCCATTGGTCGAGGGAAATTAAAAAGAAGAAGTTACTAAGCATATCATGCTTTCACTACTACATATAGGAATAAATTTTGATGAAATAGTACAACGATACAGATCAAATTGGTCACACTGTCAAAAATTACAAGAATAATGTTAATTTATTTATTTATTTAGTTTTGTCTAATCCACCTATGTTCATCGATATTACAAAGCGTCATCTCCATGTTGTCGTAATTGAGATGGTTCTCTTGTTTTGTTGCAAGAATGGGGACAACAAATTTGAAGAGGCTCTTCTATCTGTTGATTTATTCAAATGTTCAGTCACTTCTTTTAATCAATCAAACTTGACTTGGTCAACAACAACATCATAATTCCAATGATAAATAAATTTATACATATGTTGCATTTAAGAGATGTTGCATTCCAATGACCAATCACTTTTTTTTACTAGACGGTACATAATTTATAAATATGTCACATTTAAGAGATGTTGCAACATTTTTGCTATAACTAAAACAATTCTAAAAGGCTATAAGGTCTTCTTGTTGAGCAAAAATATATATTATTTTTATACATATCAATTACATTACAAAAATATACTGGATCTAGTACACCATTCAATTTTATAACATAATCAACACATGGTTTTTTTGTTGGGAAGAATGTCAAAAAATATTTGTAGGGAAAATCATCAAGGGGATGATGGGAGATGTTATTACCCTTGCGCTAAATGCAAAAGCTTACGTTTCATAAGAGTTTTAAAAGAAATAACTAAAATACATTGTAGGAGACATGGGCACATTAAAGGTGGACCGAAGGAATATCATCCCTTGGTAAGCTATATATTCATTATACATTGTCTTTATATTAATGGTATTTGTAAAAAATTATAACGTTATAATATTTTTTATGCAAACTAATTTTGCATGATTGTTTGTACTTATAAAGTCAAGTTGCCCCCTAGGTGTCTGAATGTGCCAAGTAGTAGTAGAAATGATGTTGTACAAGTTACAAAACATGGAGAAAATATTGAAGATCAAGTTAATGATCCTATGGAAGAAGATGAAAATAATAACATAGTTCAAGATGATGAAACAAATTATATATCCAAGACTTATGCACTCAACTAGTCAATAATTAGGATGAAGACAATGATGATATTTTTGGTGTACCTTTACTAGAAAAGGCAACGACACCACTTTAAGAAGGTTCAGGAGAAAATATATTCTCTGCTACATTATTGTCAATGAAATTAAATGTTTTGAATGGTTTTTCAAACACTTGTATGACACAAATACTAATATATGTAATATGTTTCATCACATATTATACATAAAGATTGATTTTTCCTTTTTTAGTGTTAATGAGGAAAATAAGAATGCAAAATTTATAATTAATATTCTTTACACTAACTAGTGATTTTTTCTGTTGTAGGTTGTTAGGTGAGTTTATGTTACCATTGTCAAATATGCTACCTCACACATACAAATATTTATATGTCACTATGAAGAAATTGATCCAATGGAGTATCAAGCAATAGATTTGTTTCCTAATGATCATATTATATATTATGGACAACATGCATTGAAGATAAAAATCCTACAATGTCAGAGAAGTATATATAGAACCGACCAAATAACAAAAATGGTGCCTCAAAAGGTGAATCTTCGTCATATTCTCATAATTCCATGTTTGCAACAATTGCTCAAGTGCGAAAGCATAACACAGTTTATGGATTACCATGCACGTAAGAGAAGTGGAGATGGTGTTCTTTGAATGCATGCAAATGGTTATGCATTTAGGGAAATTGACGAAATATGGCTGCATTTTAAAGATGAAACTAGTAATATTAGGCTTTCATTGGAAACTCACAGTGTTAATGTTGATTTTTCTACAATAAACATAGTAGAAACCAATTTTATGATATGATAATTACTTCTAATGATCTTCAATTAATTGATCTTGTGCCACATATATCATTACATAATTATACACATAAAATTTCAATAGCAATGCATCAAAACAGCATAAACAAATATATCATAAAGAGACAACCATGCACAATAGAGACAACAATTTTTTCATGGGAAACCCAAACTTGGAAGAAAACCCAACAAATCTTCTTCAACCAGGTTTACAATAAAATATCTTGAAATGTATGCCAAAAGCCAAGTCCAACTTTATCCATTTTGTCAAACTAGGAGGTAACTCCTCAAAACAATTCATGATATTCATTCAAGTTGGTCTTTATTATATACATGAGGGAGAGACTGTTCATTTCATCTACCGGTGACTCTTCATATTTTCTATTATTTATTTACATCAATTACAGTTATTCACCCAATCCTGATGATTAGGTGTCAACATTCCCCCCTTAATCTGAAGGGATGTTGGTGAGTCCAAGCATCGTTCTGAATATTTCAAGCTTTTCTCTTCCAAGCGCTTTGGTGAAGATGTCTACAATTTGCTCATTAGTGGAAAATGGCGGACATGAATTGTTTTGGCCTCAACATGATGTCGAATCAGATGATATTTATTATTGATGTGCTTTGTTTGATCATGGAACTTTGGGTTCTTGGCCAACTTTATTGCTGAGGTGTTGTCAATCATGAGTGGAGTCAATTGTACTTGTTTTACCTGCAAATCTTCAAGAATTCTCCTGAGCCACACAATTTCTTTTGTTGCCTCAGCTGCTGCCACATATTTTGCCTCTGTTGTGGAATCTGCTGGAACTGATTGTTTGCGTGATCTTCAGGAGACAGCTCTTGATCCAGGACTCATAGCATAGCCTGAAGCAGTTTCTTTGTCTCCATCGAAGTCTGAATCAGAGTATCTAATCAAGCTGAAGTCGTCCACTTGTGTATACTTGATTCCAAAGTCTTGAGTTCCCTTCAAGTACCCTAGAACTCTTTTTGCAGCAGATCAATTCCCTCAAAAGGCTTTTGCATAAACCTAGAGATGATTCCAATAACAAACGAAATGTTTGGTCTGGTAGTAGTTAGGTAGTTGAGACTTCCTACAAGTTGTTTATACTTTGTTGCATCCTCAAATTATTTTTCTTCAATGGATGTGAGCTTTATGTTTTGTTCCATTGGAGTAGTAAGAGGATTGCATTCTGTCATGCCAAACCTGTTCAACAGATCTCCAATGTACTTCTTTTGAGAAAGGAATATGGAATTCGGATGTTGAGTTACTTCAATACCAAGATAGTAATGAACATAGCCCAAATGAGTCATTTCAAAACCTTTCCTCAATTCCTTCTTTATGGATGCAATGTAGCTTTCATT
Source organism: Pinus taeda (assembly GCA_000404065.3). Taxonomy (NCBI): domain Eukaryota; kingdom Viridiplantae; phylum Streptophyta; class Pinopsida; order Pinales; family Pinaceae; genus Pinus; species Pinus taeda. Next base: position 81,425 of record APFE030426394.1, on the reverse strand, counting down.
GTTCCCTATCATCAAAAGATCATCTACATATACCACAAGATATAACCCTGTTTTTCCAACCTTCTTGACAAACAAAGTTGCATCATCAAGATCATAATGTTTGAAATTGAGTTTCAAAAGATGCTCAGTTAGTTTTTCATACCAGGCTGGTGGTGCTGGTTTGAGGCCATACAAGGATTTCACAAGTTTGCATACTTTATGTTCATGTCCTTTCACAACAAATCCTTCAGGCTGGGACATAAAAACATTCTCTTTTAGATCTCCATTCAAGAAAGCAGTTTTTACATCCATTTGATTAACATTCCAACCATTCTGAGCTGCTAGGGAAAAGAGTGTCTGGATGGTAGCCCATTTTGCTGCGGGGGAAATAGTCTCCTCATAATCAACCCCTTGCTTTTGTGCAAAACCTTTTTCCACAAGCCTGGTTTTGTGCTTGTCAAGTGAACCATCAGCTTTATACTTGTTCTTGTAGACCCACTTGCAGCCAATTGGTTTGGTTCCTAATGGAGGATTAACCAGCTTCCAAGTGCCATTCATTATCAGGGCATCATACTCCTTTTGCATTGCTTCTTTCCATTCATCATGAGAAGCAACTTCTTTGAAGGAAGTTGGTTCTAAATCTATGGACAAATGAAATTCACAATCATAAGAAACATCCATATCAACAAGTGAATCAGAGTCATCTACATCACCTCCATTTTGCCGGTTTGAATTTCTAGTTCCTATCTTTCCAACCTCATTAGGATGAACACTTTCAAGTGTCTTTGTCAGCCACTTTGGGGGGCCTTTCTCAGATGGTCCAGGCTGCTCCGTTGATTGAGTTCGGACTAAATCAAGATTGAGTCTCCTAATTCTATCAATCACATCACTTAAAGTATCATCCGTTGTTGGATTTTCATGGGGGGAGAGAGTGCTTCAGAAGAAGATTCCACAGGTTGATCTAGTATTGGAATCTCCCCTTCAATATGTGGAATCTGATTATCAAATTCTTGAAATGATTTTGCATTTGTGAATCTATCCAAGCGATCAAGTTTCCGCTCAACAACATTGTTAGTTTTGGATGTTTCAAGAAAGATTACATCTCTAGATACAACAAGTTTTTTATTGACTTCATCATAGAGACGATATGCTTTGGAGGTGTTTGAATACCCCAGGAAGATACAGTTATTGTTAGGACCCTATACTACTAGTGTAACCCCTTATTGTTATTAGTACAATCCCATTATTATATTTTTGTACCCATGTGGTCCCCATATTGTTATTATTGTACCCCATAGAAGCCCACTATTGTTATTATTGTGCCCTTACATTATTATTGTTATGTCGGCTCTGATTATATTATGACCCCTTAGACTCCTATATGTACAAAGGAGGTCTTGTCATTTGTATCATCCAAGAATCGTTCACTTGTGTAATGTAAATGAGGTTTCCCCCTCGAAGAGGCTTATTTCTAAGGCATTAATCTATCTTTTGTATCTTTTTGTGAGCTGGTTTCATAACATTTGGTATCAGAGTTTTGGATTCTAGGGTTTCGCTGCTCCAAACAGGTCATTGTGGAATTTTCGCTATAACTTGTTTTTTGTGGTGTTTCAGAAGCTAAAAAACAAACCCATTTGAGAAGACATCTCGTTGAACCTCAGGCCCAAGTTTCATATCTTGTCTTGTTATATTTTCGAAGATATGATTTGAGGAAGTTAGGGATTTTGCAAGCTCCAAAATTTCATCTAAAATTGGTCATCGTAGAATTTGCGCTATAACTCTTTCGCTACAAAGTTTCAAAAGCTTAAAAAGAAACCCATTTGAGAAGAAATATGTCTGAACTGCGGCTCCAAATTGGAGATCCTGAATCGCTATATTTTCAGAGATATAATCTGAGGAAGGTAGGGTTTTTTAAGACCCTCAAATTACATTCCAAATAGGTCACCTTGGGAAAATCGTCATAACCTTCTCTTTGAGCATCAGATTGAATTTTCATAAGAAGTTGCAGAAAGAGGATGGACTGTAGTGTTTTGGGTACCATTTTCAGATCCTAACGTTAAAAATTGACCCACAACACATCGTACAAGTTCGCTCTACTAAACAAGTCTATACTCAAGTCATCATGGAAGATTTGGCATAAATCTTCCTTGGAGAATCCAACCTTGATCAGAGTTGTGGGGTTAGAAAGAGGACCCAAAGTGTTATTACAATTCACGATTTGAGAACTGGACGATCCAAAATTACAGAGTTACAGTGGTTTCAAGATCGAGATCCTAAAATCAAGAAAAGGCGATATGAGGAAGTTTGATGGCAAGGATCCGGTAAATTGGATACTATAGATGGAGCAATATTTTGATCTACATGAGGTGCAACGATTACAAAAGGTATGTATTGCATCTTCATATTTAGAACTAGATCAATTTTTATGGTATAATGGGCTTTATTCTCATAAACGACTTGTTATGTGGTCAATTTTCATGGAGGAAATGATAGCACATCATGAAGATACAAAGAGAAACACCTTCTTTAGCCAATTGATAAATCTCAAACAAAAGTGTTCAATGGTAGAGCACATTGAGGAATTTAAAAAATTGAATATAAGGGTAAAAGATATTCTAGAGATGCAAATGATTGATGTCTTCATAGGCACTTTAAAGGATAACATTCAACATGAGGTTCATATTTGGGAACCTGATTCATTGGAGAAGGCATTCAAGTGGGCAAGAAAAATTGAAAGCAAAATTATGGAAACAAGGAATACCACCACTTAAGATTATAATTATGGAAGTGTTTTTTCTCCTAGCCTTCCACAACCTACAAGATTTACACCACAACAATTGAAAGAACAAAGAGAAAAAGGACTTTGTTATAATTGTGATAGCAAATGCACTAAAGGTCATAAGTGTGTTGAGAAGAAATTATTTTACATATATTATGAAGAGGAGGAAGAAAAGTATCTAGAAACATGAAAAGAAGAGGATATACACTAGGAACCAACCCTAGAGAAAGAATAAATGAATATGACCATATGTTGTAAATCATTGGCAAGAATTACCACTCCTCAAACTCTTAAGATAGAAGGACATATCAAGAAGAAAAAGGTTCAAGAATTGAAAGATCACATCGAGAAAGAAGAAATGAATCCAACCATAACTTGTAATGTATTGCCTAGAATTACCATTCCTCAAACTATCAAGATAGAAGGACATATCAAGAAGAAAAATGTTCAAGAAGTGAAAGATCACATCGAGCATCAAGAAATGAATCCGACCATATTTTGTAAAGCATTGGAAGAAATTACCAAAACTCTCAAGATAGAAGGACATATCAAGAAGAAAAAGGTTCAAGCAGTGAAAGATGACATCGAGCATCAACAACAAGTTCTCCAACTTTTAAAGGATAACGCCACTTTGGCGTAGAATCAAATGAAACAATAGGTAGATCAACATTGCAGTGAAAAAAGTTTTGATGTAGGTGATTGGGTATTTTTACGGCTACATCTCAAGCAAGCTATTTATGAGAAGGAAATGTTGGAAATACTACATGCACTTAAGAAATGGCGACATTACCCAATGGGAAGACACTTCAAGGTAAAAATGGATCATGATAGTCTTAAATACTTTTTAAAACAAATATTATCTTTAGAAGAACAGAAAAAATGGGTCACAAATATGTTCGGTTATGACATTGACATCCTCTACAGAAAAGGGCAGCAAAATTTTGTTGCAGATGCACTCTCAAGAAAGGATGAGGATGTGGAAGCATTGTTTTGTTCTATTTCTATTATCCAACCAGATTGGATAAATGAAGCAAGGGATGAATGGAAGAAGGATGAAGAAGTGTGGCCGCTCATTCAAAAGTTGCAGAACATCCCAATTCAAAAAATATTTTCAGAACTTGAAGAGGAAGGAAAAATCATATTGGAACCTGGAGCAGTCACAGAAACAAGAACCTGACAGCTACGAAATCGATCAATTTCAGAGTATCTCATCAAGTTGAAGAACCTACCTGCTGAATATTCCACATGGGAGGACAAGAATTTTATACAGAAGCATCAAGAACTACTCAAGCATTGAGGACAACACTTTTTGAAGGAGAGGAGCATGTTAGGACCTTATAATACTAGTGTAACCCCTTATTGTTATTAGTACAATCCCCTTATTATATTTTTGTGCTCATGTAATCCCCATATTGTTATTATTGTGCCCCACAGAAGCCCACTATTGTTATTATTGTGCCCTTACATTATTATTGTTATGTCGGCTCTTATTATATTTTGACCCCATAGACTCCTATATATAGAAAGGAGGTCTTGTTGTTAGGATATTCCGACACATAGGAAATAGTTAAGTATAACTTGGTCTAGTATAGAGTTAGGTAAAGTGTGTTTCTTTACTATGTACATTTGTAACTTACAATTCGACGATCACGATATGTAGTGATCTGACGGTTCATTCTCTCCTCGATATTACCGACACTTGATCCGTGGCTTAACACCCGATTGGTCTATGATTTTTATTTAAAGCGCATGGAGGTTCATTTTTAGGTTAACTGTTCACGAGAGAAGCTTATGTAAATTTTCATTCTTTTATTAATAAATTGCCTGAGGTGGCCGCGTTGGCTCAGGCCGTGGACTGTTTCCCTCTTTGAGGGTTTTAACCACGTCAAAAATACTGGTGTATTGATCTGTGATCTATTTGTGAGCGGTGTCCTTTGGTGTTCTATCTGAGGAACTTACCCTGTAAATTCCTACATGGTATCACAGCTATTTGAGGGCCGCGTCTGTTGGTGATCCAAATCTGAAGCCGGTAGAACTGCATCTGACTGCCATCTCCTAGATCTGTTGTTTCTGACTGCTTTCGGGTCGAGAGAACTACTCTGTTATTTTAGTAGCATCCGTTCCAGTGAGGAATCCCGTTTGTTTCATGCGAAAAGGTTTCTGGTAACCCTAGCTATGTCATTTTTAAGATGTGGAGGTATACAATGTTTTTTTGCAGTTTCTAGTTATTTTTCTCTCTGTTTATTATTTCGGTTTATTTAGCTTCTTTTTTATTACTGGATTTATACTTTTCATTTCTGCTTATGCTCTTTGCCTTGCAACTCTGTGCGATCTGGGCAAATCAAAAACAAAAAGGAAGGATTTTTCTCATGCGTATGCTCTTTTCCGTTGCGCCTTAGTGTGATCTCGGAAAATCAGAAACATTAAGGAAAATATTTAGTTTCCGGGTAAAGCTAACTTTAAGCCGTAAGGTTTGTTTTTTTT
>APFE030426394.1:30526-62907 GCA_000404065.3 Pinus taeda | reverse complement strand
GACTGTTTCCCTCTTTGAGGGTTTTAACCACGTCAAAAATACTGGTGTATTGATCTATGATCTGTTTGTGAGCGGTGTCCTTTGGTGTTCTGTCTGAGGAACTTACCCTGTAAATTCCTACACTTGTCATTTGTATCATCCATGAATTGTTCATTTGTGTAATGTAAAGGATGTTGCCCCCTTGAAGAGGCTTATTTCTAGGGTGTTCATCTATCTTTTGTATCTTTTTGTGAGCTAGTTCCATAACACTTACGACTTCTTGCACCAGGTTTGTTTCTATGTACCTTTGGTATCAAGGCATAACAGGTGGAACCAAAGACCTTGAGATGCTTTACCGAAGGAATATGCCCATACCACATTTCATAGAGAGTCTTATTTCTGATAGCATTAGATGGACATCTATTCTTTATATATACAGTACATAGAACTGCATCAGCCCAAAACATCAATTTTACATTTTTGAGAAACATCATGGAGCTCACCATATCTAAGATTGTCCTATTCATTCTTTCAACTACACATTCTGTTGGGGATTATAAGGCACAATTGTTTGATGTTTGATCCCATGTTGGCGAAGATAGCTTTCAAATTCATTTGAAGTGTATTCTTTTCCATTATCAGTGCGAATAGAGCCAATATGAGATTGTGCATCATTTTCAATCCATGTATGAAATTTCTTGAATGTTTGAAAAGCATCAGATTTCTTCTTCAATAAATAAACCCAACACATTCTGGTGTAGTCATCAATAAATGCCATCGTATATTTAGTTCCATTTGCAGAAGGAACAAGCATTGGACCACATAAATCTGAATGAATGAGTTCAAGTTTTTTATGTGATCTTGAATGTGAATCATGAAAAGACTATTTTCTATGCTTTCCTAGAATGTAAGCATCACATTGCTTAAGTTTCCTAGGAATTGTAAGCAAACCAGTAGCACCATTTTTCTTCAACAAGTGGAGGCTATCATAATTCAAATCTCCAAATCTAGCATGCCATAATAAACTTGATGGAAGTGTACCTTCTTCATAATGAGAATTGTATGAGAAATGTTGTACACGAGCAGAGGTACCTTGCAGCTAGAGGAGCCTTTCTTATTCTATCCCCCTCATGACAAGTGAGTGGTCAGATGCTTTTCTAACCTCAAGCTTTCCATCAAACATATGAATGGGGTGACCTTGCTTGCGGATGTGGACCAAGGACAACAAGTTTCTCTTCAGTTGTGGGAGATATAGAACATGATGCAGAAGAAAGTCTGGAAGACCAGGCAATTTAAGCCTGATTGTGCCAAGCCCTGATGGCTTGAGTTTTGATTGGTCTGCAAAATATACTGCTGCATCAATATTGTCAGTAAATTCTTCAAAAAAATCTTTTCTACGAGTCATGTGGCAAGTTGCTTCTGAATCAAGCAACCAATCATTTTTCCAAGAAGCAAGTGAAGCATTAAATAAGTCTTCATTTACTCCAATATTATAGTGTGTCACAACATAATGAGCGGATTCAAGTGCTTTACTTTTGTCTGTGTCATTAGTTTTACCTTTGGCTTGGTTTCTTTGCTGCTTAATTTTGTCCCAAGGTAACTTGCATGTGGAGGCATCATGTCATCCATTTCTTTTGTAGCGTATGTAGTGCAAATCTGACTTTTCTCCTTGAGAGTGTCTGCCCCCTGCCTCTGAAATATATTCCTCTTCCTCGTCAACCACCTTTTCCTCTAGAAGAATCTTGGGAAAGATTATTTTCTTTATGAGCAAGGCACACAACCTCTTCAGAAGATTTAGGGACTGGATTCTTTCCAAAAGCTTTCTCTCTTTCAACAAATTTTTTCACAAGAGATTCAAAGGTAATATCTTTGAGATTTCCATTTGCTTGCAAAGACTCAAGATAATTGGAGTAAGTAGGATAAAATGCCTTGAGAAAAGCGATCAAAGGAATATCTAATTCAACCTTAGTGGCTTCAATATCATGCATTATAGATTTTACTTCAGATGCAAGAACAAGAGGATCATTACTTAGTAATTCAAGAGTGAAGAGTTTAATCATGAGTTGAACAACTTCAAGTGCAGAGTGTGAGTCATAGAGTTCCTTCAATTTTTGTAAGGCTTCGAAAGCATTTGAAAATGGCGAAATATGGCAAATCACCTCTTCACTTACAGATGCTACAATTAATTCATAGGCTTTGCTGTTCTTATTTTCCCAAATGGCAAACTCCTTGTCTGAGGTAGGTTGTTTTGGCTCCTTGTCTCCGTCTCCAACACACACTCCTTTCCACAAATCATTGAAAATGAGGGTGTGTTTTATCTTCCAGGACCACTCAGGATAGTTCTCCTTTCCAGTGAGAACTACTCCCACAATAGATATGATTGAATGCATTATAAAATCTGAGTGCTGTAAAAATACTTCTGCTGCAAAATTTTACTCCTAAAAAAAAATGATTCTGATATATGGAGATAGAGGTATCACTGTAAAAAATGTAATACCATACACCACAAGGTAATAGAATTCACCATTCACCGACTCTAATATTCAATGCCATATACAATGCAATAGCTCATAGTCACTAAAAAAAAACCATACCATTCGTGCAGGAGAGGAGACTCTCACGCATAGGCTCTGGACAACAATAGCATTGGAGCATCGTATCAATTGAATGGCTTAATGGCCACACAGGTTGCTATTAAGTCGTGTTGGGAGTATTATGATAGCGGCGGTGGAGTGATACGATAAAAGAAACCAAACGGATTATGACAGCGACGGTGGAGACCCCACAGTTATGAAAGAAGTGGTAATACAAAAAAACTCTACGTTTGCAGAAAACGACCTTCAATATAAGGTCACGGGCTCCATAGGCGTGTCACTCCAAATCTCTGAGACCAATAGTTGTCAGAAACTTCGCGAAGAGGGAACGGTACTCCTGTGCCTATTGCAATTGTAAGAAACTAAGCAACTGTAAAAAGTGGACAAGTAATCCTCAATTGGATTTTTCGCCATTAGATGAATTAGAAGCAGAACGAATCTTGAGAGCTGGAAAATGACCAGCTTCTGCTAAATAAAACCAAGGTAAGTCTTGGGAAACCTTATTAAACTACGAGAGGAACCTCAGGAATCCTCAAATTGTAGCACTAGACATCTCTGGGGATACTATTGGATGACTTTCCATGCTACAGGAAGTAAGGCCATAAAGGGTTTGCAAAGCTGGAAGCAAGGGCATAAAGGGTTTGCAGAGCCACCCTCACCAGATGATTGACCATAGCAGTTAACCAAGAGGCCATTACCCTAAATTGTAGGTATGGGAGAGGAGCGCTATTAGCCCACACCAATGCAATATTCTCACCGGGAGAGCTAGAGAGCAGCGCTATTAGACTGCCAGACCTAGAAAACACATATGACAGACCAGGAGGAGCAGCGCTTTTATGAAAATGCATATGATAGTGTACTAACAAAGACAAAGGCATGAGTTCTGCAAAATAGGTAGAACATAGGCAGAATAGGGAGTTACAAAGCAGAGGGAAGCCAAAAATGGCATTGGCTCTGAAACCATGTCAGACCAGGAGGTAACTCCTCAAAACAATTCATGATATTCATTCAGGTTGGTCTTTATTATATACATGAGGGAGAGACTACTCATTTCATCTCCCGATGACTCTTCATATTTTCTATTATTTATTTACATCAATTACAATTATTCACCCAATCTTGATGATTAGGTGTCAACATATTTCATCCATTTTCTTCTTCCACTAGTGTCTTCTATATAAGAGAGATGATGTGTGAGTGAGTCAAATAAAGTGTCACATCATGTGTATATATACAAGTCGAATTAATTTTACCCAAAGGGACACACCCTTTCATGATGGGTCTAACTTATCCCTTTTGAGCCTACATGAAACCCAAAAATGAAATTTATTTTAATTTAATTTCTTTAATTTTTCTAGGCCGAATTATGAGGCCTCTTGACATGTGGGAATACCTCCCATTGCTACGCAAAAATCAACACTCCCTCTTAGCCAAAGAGGTATTCTCTTTGGCTACAACAAATTCTCCTTTAGTTGAAATTCCTCCTTCCTTAGGAAGAGTTTATGAGCTTTCCATGTTGATGCATGTCTATAGAAAACTTCATTCCAGAGTGGGAATTTCAATTGCTCATATGATCATGAGTATCCATGGATTTTGGCCAAAGTACTTTATAGATCCTTAGGAAAATGTATCCATCTCCTCTAGTCATGACCTAGACAAGTCCTTCTAGCATCCAAGTTATTCTATATTCTTAGGAGATAATTTTCCTTTGGATCATTCAACTTTCTGGTTAAAGTCCTTTACAACCTAGCCTAGTCCTTCTGGATTCAAAGGTGAATGACATCAAACTCCATTAGTTGACCTATCCAAGTACTTTTGGATTCTAAGGAGGAGATCTTTCCAATCCTGTAATCTCCTTGGGACATTCACCTCTGATCAACCTATCCAAGTCCTTTTGGATTCAGAGGTAAATGTATCCTATAATTGCCCCTATAATTTACTTGGGCCATTCACCTTTTTGGTCAAAGTAGTTTATGACAAGGCCAAGTCCTTCTCAGTTTTAAATGTTAATGTCTTCATATACTTGTTCAATGTCCTTTATGACACAATCAAAGTTCTTCATGGCTTCAGGAGATGGTCAAAACAATCCTGCAAAGACCTCAGCATTCCCTTCCAATGAGGGAGACAATCAACATCATACTAAGCTCATATTTGAAGTATGCCCAAAATATTCTCATTTTTGGACATATATTGGGGCTCTATCGCTCCTCTCTGTATTATGTCTTGGATGAAGTGGCTTGGTTATGTCCTTCTAGATTCTGAAGTAGGTCTTTATGTGGTATTCTTGGCTTCTCCCTTTGTGACGAGAGAAAGTCCTTCTGCCACTATTTATCCCTCTTTCATGTAAGTAGGTCCTTCTACTATTATTACTCCCTCTTACTGGGAGCACCCTCTCGTCACAAGCCTTTCTTTTTTCTTCCTGATGCTACATGAATCATTGCCTTAGAAACCTCCACAATTTACTTATTCTTCATTTCAATAGTCATGGACCATAATTTAATGTACTTCTATAGTAGAGAGTCTAAAGTGATATTTCATACTTCCATGTGCTATAAATGAGAACTCATTCCTTCCTTTTGCCAATGGTGGTAGTTCAAAACACAAATAATTACTCAAATGCCTTGAAAGAAGCAAGGAAGTCTCAAACATTTCTATAAGCATGTCATGTTGAATATATTTTTGAAAACCAGTTTCATACTTTATATCATGGTTCGTAATAATATGTTGATCACCTTCATCACCATTTCCTGCACCATGAGAATATTCCTAGTTATAAATTTGAGGAGAGATCCTCTTGAGGAGATTTTAGACTTCGAACTCTGAAATTTCTTGCTACCGACAGTTCTTGTGCCTTTAGTTGAGTACCACTTATTCATTTCCCTTCATTGTCTTCTGCAAGCCTAATACCTTCTTCTAAACTTGACATAAAAGAGTTAAGGAAGGAAATAAAAGAAGTAGTGTCAGGCCCAACAACCTGGTATGATGATCCCTTATCTGGAAATTTCTTTGGATATCTCCTTTTCTTCTCCATGTCATTCTCTTAGCCTTCCAAAGTTTTGGTCGAATCTCTATGGAAAATAATATTCAGAAACCTTGATATAAGTCTATTACTCAATGGCTCTTCACACTCACTCATCATCAACAACAACCATGTGAAACTTGTAATTCATGTGTTCATCAATGGCACTATATGAAATTTCCTCCTCTTTATTTTCACCATATTCAACAAAACTAAGCTTCAAATATGTTATGTATATGAATACAGCGTTGGAACTCCGCTCTTACATTTATTTTTCTCGTGTTTGTAGCACAAGAACTGGGTGAAATGGTGTTGTCACTATGTTCCCTCGAGACACACATCATACATATACATTAATAGTCCACTCTATGCACACAACACCTTCATCTCTAATGGAATTTCCTCCTTGACATATAATCTCTGGAATCTACCATTGATCTCTAGTTGCTACTATCCACAAAACACTCTTCCAATCAGATTTAATGCACTCTATGGAATTTTCAACAAACACAAGTATTTTCTACATATTTACTATTACACTTCGATCACACACAAATGTCTTTTGTTTTACATTATACATGAAGGTATTATGTATACTTTGGGTTGCCAACACACCCTTGCTTGGCTCTTACATTTACATGTTATACACACAAGTGTACTCAAATTTGCATAATTGATTTGTTAGAACGTTACATGTACCAATTTTTTTTTCTCAAATTTCAATACAGTCCTTGGCCTCCCCTCCTGAGGTCTTTGTCTTAGGTGCACAACTTATTGTGGCCCTATGCCCTATAGTTAGCCCTTATTTTCATGAGAATACCCTCTACTAGGTATTTCCTTGACTACAGTTAGCCCTTATCAAGCTTGATCCTCCAACAAAAAGTCACCACAGGGTCTGCGACCTAAACTAGGGAGCATAATATCCCTAAGCAAACCTTCCTTGATTCATCCAATAACATAGATATAACTAGAACCCTTGACTTCTTCTTGGTTGTTCTCTCAACAAGATCTAATACTATGTTGATTTTTCTACAATAAACAGAGTAGCAATGCATTTTTTGATCTAATAATTACTTCTAATGATCTTTAATTAATTTATATTGTGCCACATAAATCATTAAGGAATTACATAGAAAACCTCAACAGTAATGCAGTAAAAAAAAGAAGCAAATAAGATCATAAAGCGAAAGCCATGAAAAATAGAGACAACAAATTTTCTCTAGGAAACCCAAACTAAGGAGAAAACCAAACAACTCTTCTTCTAGGAGAAATGCTTCTTTAGCAAGGTCTACAATAAAATATCTAGAAATTTGCTCTAAAAACCAAGTCCAAACTTTAGCCATCTCATCCTTTTTCTACTTCCACGAGCATATTCTATATTATAGAGATGATGAGTGAGTCAAATGAAGTGTCACATCATGTGTATATATACAAGTTTAATGGGTGGATTTTCCCCAAGGGACACACCCTTTCATGGTGGGGCTGACTTGTCCCTTTTGAGCCTACATGAAACACAAAAATGAAATTTATCTCATTTTAATTTCTATATTTTTTCTAGGCCAACTTAGGAGCTCTCTTGGCATGCAAAATACCTCTCAATGCGACACAAAAATCAACAAATTAATCCATTTGGAGAGCTCAGGTCTATTTACTTAGTATGGGAATTTTTGTTATCAACAATAACCTTCTTCCTTAGATGTCAATAAAGAGGGAGCACATAATATTGACAATGATTGTTCCAGGTATGTGTTTACATTAATTTTTCGAATGTAACATTTTCATTTGTATTATTTGTTGCATAATATCTTATATTTATTTATTTACTTTATATATACATATCATGGTACTAATTATGTGCAATTTCAAATAATTTGGTACATACCAAGGTAAAGATATGAATGTATATATTGTGTATCTTATTGATGTGTTACTAAAGTTATGGGCTGACATATCTTTTTATGACGTCTATAAACCAGTAAGGCACAGACAATTTCAATTCCATGGAATATACGTATGAACAATTCATGATGCCACAAGACTAACACATTTTTTTGGCATGTAACATTTCAATATAGCACTTTAACAGTATATAATTATTTGAAGATATCATGCATATTTTCTAAATAGTTCATTCATATAATTGACATAATCCATCTCTAGGAGGTCTTCAAACAAAGGGTAAATTTGCATGTCCAATTTGTGGTCCTAAGATGAAATCTCGTCGTTCAAAAAATTTAGGAAAAATTAGAGAAATTTTGAGGTCTAAAATGGGCATCCTAAGGAATATTATAAAATAATAATGGAAATAATAAAATAAGATTATATTACCTCATCACGTTTTTCAAGAAAAAACAAAAAAACTACCTTTTTCAACTCGTATTTCCAACTTATCTCCCTATGATTTTACTCAAATTTCGAGTGGGAGCATTCATTGGATACATAATTTAATTTTTCATCTAAAGAGTACCCATGTTGCATACTTTCGATGGGCCCTACTACACAAAAAAAATGTGCAATCACAATTTTTCATGTATTTCACATTTTGCATGTAGTAGGGTCCATTGAAAGTATGCAACATGGGTACCCTAGATGCAAAATTTAAATTTCACATCCATTGAGTGCTCCCACTTGAAATTTGAGTAAAGTCATAGGGAGATAAGTTGAAAATATGAGTTGAAAAAATAGTTTTTGATTTTTTACTTTTTTACTCCAAAAATGGTGAATCATCCCCCATGGTTGACATCATCATGTTGAATCCTACTGGTTCTTATAAAGTTGATTTTTGTTGTACATTTTTGTTTTGAGGCCCATTTTTCACCTCAAAATTTCTCTAATTGGAGGTGTTTGATTAGTATAGGAACTTCCTCTCTAAGAACCATAGATATCGTGCTACTAAAAGACATTTTGGATGGGAAAGAAGCCACTAGATTAAAACCATGGAGAGTGACACGTCATCTATGGAAGTTGGAATATAACAGATTCAATCATTGAGGCGCACAATATATATATATAGTACCTTATTTGATAATTATTGTTGTGATTTCTTCTATGCTTCATCAAGGTCATGAAGGTATTAATGATGGGCTTCCATAAGGAATGAAATGTTGTCCCATTCAATTCATGAGAGGTCCCTACTGTGAGGACCTAATAATAGCTCATTTGTTTGATACAATGCATATTGGGAAGAATGTGACAAAAACATGATGGTGAGTCATAGATGGTAGGATGGATAAATAAAAAATCATCAAAATTTGTAATGACATTCAAGAAAATAATCATGCTATGAAAAGTGGGATCTGATTAAATAACAATGGAGACCAAAATAGCCTTCCATGGTTATTAACAGAGAAGCAAAGTGATGATGTAAAATAGGTCATTCAAAGAATTAAATTTCCCACGGGTTTTTCTTTAAACATAAATAATATCTTAAGAAAGAAAGGTGAATTTGGTGGGGTAAAAACACATGATTGGCATACCATCATTAAGGTAATTATTTTGGTATATATATATTTCTCTCTCTCTCTCTCGATATATATATATATAGTTTTTTCTGTCTACTTTGGATTAAAAAATCACGATTCATTTTTGTTACAATATTTTATACCTCTATCTCTCTTAGATGACTTCGACAACAATGTCAATTAAGTTATATATATCTTGGAAAATACATGAGGTAAATAGAAATTTATATGAAAAGTGTTTTTTCAAATTGTTGCTCAATTTAATGACGTGTTATACTTGTAATGTAATATATTATGTTTTGTTGAAACATGTTATTTTCTTGCATCATTTATAGATGGTTGACATTGAAATAAATCCATAAAGAAGACATAAGGTATTAGAAGAGAGACTTTCCTTGGCTAATGTGTGAAATGCAAAAGTATCTACCTCTGACATTTTTCAATGCACAGGAACACTACTTCATACAACAAGATGAGGATATTGAATTTTGTGGACCTATACACAGAAGGTTAATGTGGATGGTGGATAGGCACTTGAAATCGTTCAAGGCTTTGGTTAGACAAATAACAAGTCCTGAGGGTTTTGTGGTGGAGGGATATATGGCATGTCAATCCATAGTGTATGTTAGTAAATATATTCCTAAATTAGCAGAAAATATGCATGTGGATCACATTTGGGATGTGAACTCATTTGAAGGGGAGCGCTTATTGGGGAAAGGTAGAATGACAAAAGTGAGAAGTATTAAATATTTGTGGAGATTTATAATGCATATGACTTTTCGTTTTTGTGTATATCATACTTGTTTAGTTTTTATTCTTTCATTAATTATCAATATTGACCATGGTAACTAAATTTTATTAGTAAATTATGATTTTTGATACAATTGGTTGAGAGTGGGATGTATTACATATATACACTGGAAACAATCTTGACTAGATGAAGGTATGGATTGAAAGATGTATACAACACTATGGTAGGTTATCATGGGAAGCGATGTCTACATTGGTTATAAAATCTCATTGTAAAGGAGATACCAATCTTATGTAGAGGGAAACTGATTTAACAAATCGTTTGAAATATAAGAAGGTAAGCATGCATTTTCACCCTGCAATATTTTATTAAGTTATTTTATAAATTATTAATGTGAATGCATGTGTGTGTTTATATATTATATTATTATATAACATGATGGTAGGTTATCATGGGAAGCGATGCCTACATTGGTTATAAAATCTCATTGTAAAGGAGATACCAATCTTATGTAGAGGGAAACTGATTTAACAAATCGTTTGAAATATAAGAAGGTAAGCATGCATTTTCACCCTGCAATATTTTATTAAGTTATTTTATAAATTATTAATGTGAATGCATGTGTGTTGTTTATATATATATATATATATATATACAATACGTTCAAAGTTATAATAAATATGTTTATTAATTGACAATGCCTTTTTATGTGTTTAACATATTGTAGTTGAAACACCACAAGACTATGTGTTATAGTGGTCGTAGATTTAACATCAAAAAGTTGGATGAAAAGGAGAAAACTTCTGACTTTGGGATAATTGCAGTGTTTTAGGTCACTAATGTTCGCTCTAGAAGTGATATACATCCACAAGTCTTTGAAAATTGATACTACAGGTGTTTGGATGACATACCTGAGTGTGAATTTAAAACCTTCAAATTGGTTCTGTTTGACGTCAAATGTACATGCTACGTAGTGAATGAACATGATCCTGATGGAATTATTATTCAACACAATAAAATTTTTACCATGGTTAATATAAGGTCATTTGAGCTAGGATTAGGTTTTTATGTTCTCCAAAACAATGCGAACGATTCTTTTACTTGGAGGTTTTAGGTAGAGGGGGTTGGTCATATGTTGTTAAATATGATCCAAGAGGAAGGCTAATAAAGTATAATGTTGCAGAAGAAGATGATATTGAAGAATTTAATGATGATGTAGAGGAGAAATTAATTCATGTTCTAGATGAATACATCGAAGGCATTGAAGGAGATGTTTGAGACAATGTTCTAGATGAAGATGATATCAACGATGTACTATCAAATGAATAATTTGAAGAAGTTGAACAAAACATAGGATACAATGTTCCTCATGATGATATAGATGATGATAGGATTGGAAATGATGACATTCATGATGATGTCGATATGTCCAATCCTTTAACATCAATTCTAAACCAAATGATACAGATGTTGAGTTGGATGAAGAATATTATTAATGATATCGAAATTTTGAAATGTACAAGCTGGTATGTGTTTATATGTTTTCTGTTGATTTTTTTTCTTTCATTTACCTTAAATTTTTATTTTCTTAGTTTATAACTATGCTTGATTCTTACTATGTTGCTTTCAAATATTTTATAGTATATAAAATGGGTATTGGCGAATTGAAAATGATGTGAGGGAGGGGGGGAGCAGCCATATGAGCTTCCACCTTCATGTTGTTGGCCATGTTCAGTAGAGAATATATTATTATTGAAACCAAGAGAATCTCATTAAGGTTTATACCATCGTATCCAATTTTAACTTTGGTACGTCTATTCATTTTCAAGGTTTTATATTTATCAATTAGTGGAAATTATGTTTTAATTAATTGACCCCAGACATAGGGGGTTGTGAATGGGGCCAATGTTGAAATTTTTTCATTTTGTGCTTGTATGCATTGAAAGTTAACAAGGGTATAGTAGATGCATGCGTTGACATTATGGGAGGGTTTCGAGACTCAAATACGACTCAAACAAAGGATTCAACAATCAAATGAAAAAATTATAACATAAAGGTCAAGGAGATGAAATTATTTATTATCATTTAGTGTCCTTATCATGGTATGTATTTAGCCCCAATGGTTTTCTCAACTGGTCGAGTACCCATCGTTGAATTAAGCACCTTAATTTGCTATTGAGAGGTCATGTGTTTAATTCTCTTGATTCTATTGGGTTCAGGTAAATGTTAAATTCACTTATGATTTACTAATTAGTGGAAATTATGGTTTAATTAATTGACCTTGCACAAAGGGGGTTGTGAATCGAGCCAACATTGAAATTTTTTCAGTTTGTGCTTTTATGCACTAAAAATTGACATGGTATAGTAGATGCATGTGTTGATAGTATGGGAGAGTTTTGATACTAAAATATGACTCATTCAAAGAATTAAAAAATCAAATGACAAAAATTATAACATAAATATCAAGGCGATGTTAGGATATTCCGACACATAGGAAATAGTTAAAGTATAACCTGGTCTAGTGTAGAGTTAGGTAAAGTGTGTTTCTTTACTATGTACTTTTGTAACTTACAATTCGACGGTCACGATATGTAGTGATCCGACAGTTCATTCTCTCCTCGGTATTACCAACACTTGATCTGTGGCTTAACACCCAATTGGTCCATGATATCTATTTAAAGAGCATGGAGGGTCATTTGTAGGGTAACCATTCATGAGAGAAGCTTATGTAAATTTTCATTCTTTTATTAATAAATTGCCTGAAGTGATCACGTTGGCTAAGGCCATGGACTGTTTCCCTCTTTAAGGGCTTTAACCACGTCAACAATACTGGTGTATTGTCTGTGATCTATTTTTGAGCGGTGTCCTTCGGTGTTCTGTCTGAGGAACTTACCCTGTAAATTCCTACGTGGTATCACAACTATTTGAGGGCCGCATCCATTGGTGATCTAAATCTGAAGTCGGTAGAACTGCATCCGACTTCCATTTCCTAGATCTATTTTTTTGGACTACTTTCATGCCGAGAGGACTGCTCTATTGTCTTATGAGCATCTATTCCAGTGAGGAACCCCTTTTTTTTCATGCGAAAAGGTTTTTGGTAGACCTATCTACATCATTTTTAAGATCTGGAGGTATGTAATGTTTATTTGCAATTTCTAGTTTTTTTCTCTCTGTTTATTTCAGTTTATTTATCTCTTTGTTTTTTTATTACTGGATCTACACCTTTCATTTCTGTGTATACTCTTTGCCCCGTGACTCTGTACGATCTGTGAAAATCAGAAATAGGAAGGAAGTTTTTTTCTCATGTGTATGCTCTTTTTCGCCGCGCCTTAGTGTGATCTCGGAAAATTAGAAACATTGAGGAAAATTGTTAGTTTCCGGGTAAAGCTAACTTCAAACCATAAGGTTTTTTTTTTTTTGTATGTCCATTTTGGATTTTGTGGTTTTTGTTTTGAAGGAAAAAAAAAAAAGATATTTCTCAAGTAAGCATGGACCCCAAAGCTTCGGTGACTAAAAAAAAAAAACCCTTCCTCTTTTCCAAAAATTACTAACCTTTTAAACTAGCTCACTTAGTCCAAAGTTACTTTATGAGAATAGAGGTCTTGAGTTCAAATCTTTCTCTTTGTTGAGCTAATTAGATTAATTTTGGAAAGGGGGCAGATTTTTTTTAAAATATAACATTACCATTCATTTCTGCACATTCCCGCACTTCGTCAGCATCTTCATTCGGAAGCCGTTTTCAAAGCTGTTTTTTTTAAATCAGCCTAATTTTCCAAGATCTTTCCATTGGAACACTTAGTTTCAGCATCTATAGCTTTAGTTTCTGTTAAAATGAAAATCCCATGCCAAGTTATTCTTCACAGCACCAACTACTTCCAATGGTGGTCCTACATTGTGGATTTACTTAGAAGTAAAGGTCTTTATAGAATAGCCTTAGGCCAAGAAACCAAACTGAATGATGAAGATAAGGCAGCCAAATGGGAAAATAGGCAATATCAAGCACGTGGGTTGATAGGGATGTCTATTTCTCCAGAACTTAGATTCCATGTCGCAGAACTTGATACTCCTAATGAAGCAATGAAACATATCACTAAAGTTTTTGGAATTAAAAATGAACTTAGAGCCCATCAACTTGAAAATAAGTTGCTTACACTAGACCCCAATAATTTTTCTTCCATTGAAGATTTTTTGTCCAATTTCAAGATCCTTAGACTTCTCTTGGAAGGTTTTAAGGTTAATAAAGAAGATGGTAACCTTATCTATTCCATTCTTACTAAGTTGGGACCAGCCTACTCTATGATTATTTCCACCTTCCATTCTACAAGAGAAGCCTTCATGTCTCAAGGACAAGACTACAAGTCCCTTTCTTTTGATTTCTTTTGTGATTCTTTAATAAGAGAACAAGAAAAACTCTTACACCTTGGTCTTCTTAATCTTGGAAACTCTTCTAAGAAAGCCTTAGCCACCCAGCAGCAACTAAATTCAAAGAATCCTAAGAAGTTGTATCCTAAAAAGAATGGTCCTAAACCAAACAAGGGTCCTAAGCAATTTCAACCTCAAAATGAAAAATCATTTCAACAAAATGATAAGGCAAATAAAAACAAAGGGAAGAAGACTGATAGACATTTCCACTTTTGTAATCAAGATGGCCACTTAGAATCCAAATGCTTGAAGAAGATGGCAGCCTTGGAAGCAACAATGAAGAAGCATAACATCCATTTGGAGCACTCTTCAACTTCAACTTCATCTTCAGGAATAACACTTTCTGCATGTGGTTGTCAAACATCTCGGTTTGGATATCCACTAAATGTATCTTGTTCTTCTAATTCTCATGAGTGGCTCATTGATTTTGGAGCTTCTTATCACATGGCCAAAAACAAAGCCATGTTTTCTTCTTTAAATGATTATAACACCAAAAATATATATGTTGGTGAAGATAGATCTCTTAATGTTATAGGGACTGGAACTGCTCATATAGACAATGGTCAATTTAATGATGTATTATGTATTCCAACCTTATCCGGCAACCTTTTATTTGTATATCAGATAACTCATTCAGGTGAAGGTAAAATCGTTGAATTTTCACCTCACGATGTTGTAATTAAGGACCTAAGAGATCCTAGATAGATTTTAGCTATTAGCATTTCCAATGATTCTACAAGGTTGTATAAGTTTAACAACTTTGGGCCATACAATCTTCCCTCGGTATTTGTTGCTCACAATAATGAAGTGAGAAAACTTTGGCATGAGCGATTTGGTCACTTAAACTATCGCTCCCTTCAGAGTCTATGTAAAGAAAATATGGTGATAGGTCTTCCCATGGTATCTTGCAGAGATGGTGTTTGTTTCAGATGTGTACTCAGAAAACATCATCGGGATAGTTTTTAAAAACGTGCCTCTTGGCACGCCTCAGCCCCTTTACAACTTGTGCATAGTGATTTATGTGGTCCACTTCCAATTGTTTCATTCTTTGGCTACAAGTATTTCTTAACTTTCATTGATGATTTCTCCAGACGCACTTGGGTATACTTCTTAAAACTCAAGAGTGAAGTATTTAACATGTTTTTGGCCTTTAAGGCCTTTGTTGAAAAACAATCTGGACATCAAATTTCTTAAGCTAAGATCTGATAATGGCGGAGAATATGTTAACAACAAATTCATCAACTTTTGCATTGAGAATGGAATTCAAATGCAACATGCAGTTCCATATACTCCACAACAAAATGGTGTAGCTGAAAGGAAGAATCACACCTTAAAGAAAATGGCTAATTGTATGCTTCAATATAAAGGACTTAGTCTTAATTTTTGGGCAGAAGCAATTAACTGTGCAAATTACATGATAAATCACACTCCTACAAAGGTTTTAAAGAATATCACTCCAGAAGAAGCATGGAGCTCAATTAAACCAGATGTAAATCACTTTCGTGTTTTTGGAAGTGAAGCATGGGCCCATATTCCATATGAGAAACATAAAGCTTTAGAACCTAAGAGTGAAAAATGTATCTGTGTTGGATATTCTGAAAATGTCAAAGGACATAGACTTATTCCACTTAAGTCCAAAAATGTTATCATTAGATGAAATGTAAAGTTTTCTAAAAATATATCAGCCTACGAGCCTAGTTCGGCGGATGTGCCACCACTCTCTATCCCTTCTACTTCTGAAAATATTTCTTCTTCAGATGATGACAACAAGGATGACAATCCTCCCCCACCTTCTTAGGATCCTCCTTCAGCTCATCATATTCCAAAATAGGTCCGTGCTACTTGGGATGCAGTAGGTGCTCTTGCTGGTGATCCTACAGATCAATGACGTACATGTTCTCAGTTCGATAGAGCCTCTTCTTTACTGGCTCAAGCTTCAGGCCATCCATATTGGCACGCAGCTATGAATGAATAATATCGTTCATTATGGGAAAATGATACATGGGATCTTGTTCCTCTACCAAAGGGACGAAAACTTGTTAGATCCAAATGGGTTTACAGAACCTAGTATGGACCAGATTGAAAAGTTGATAAACATAAAGCTCGTCTTATCGCTAAGGGTTTTTCACAAGTAGAAGGCATTGACTGTACTGAAACCTTCTCCCCTGTTTCCAAAATGAACTCTATCCGCTTTGTTCTTTCCCTTGCTGCCTCTTTCAAATGGGAAGTCCATTAGATGGATGTTAAATCTGCTTTCTTGCATGGGGACTTGCATGAAGAAATCTATATGGAACAACCTACTGGCTTTATACAAACAGACTCTAGCCTTGTATCTCAGCTTAAGAAATCCCTTTATGGTCTCAAGCAAGCCCCTCGAGCTTGGTATGCTAAAATGGATAGCTTTCTTTTAGAAACTGGCTTTTCTAGGTGTCATTCTGACAATATTGTCTACACCAAGAAAGTGGGCAAGTCCCTTATCATTCTTGTTATTTATGTTGATGATATTATCCTTACTGGTAGTGATCCCAACCTTATAAACCATGTGAAATCTAGCCTTAAAAAGAAGTTTGAAATGACAAACTTAGGGCACTTGCATTATTTTCTTGGTCTTCAAGTCTTGCAATCAAAGGAAGGTATTTCCCTTTCCCAGTCCAAGTATGCCTATGATCTTCTACGCCATTTTCACATGGAAGACTGTAAGCTAGCCCCTTCTCCCTTTCAGTCTGGATCCAAACTTTCAGTCACTTGTACTTCACCTGAAGTTTATGCTACCTTATACCATCAACTTGTAGGAAAAATTTTGTATCTAATCCCTACTCGTCCTGACCTTTCCTTTGTTGTTGGCCTTATTTCTCGGTTTATGCAAAACCCAAATGAAAGTCATTGGAAAGCAACTAAAAGAATACTTCGTTATGTTTGAGGTACAGTTCAGTTTGGGATTTATTACAGTGCCTAAGCATCTCCTCTATTGGTTGGTTTCACTTATTCCAATTGGGCTGGTGACCCTGATGATTGAAAGTCTACTGCAGGTTATGTGTTCACTCTTGGTTCAGGACCTATTACATGGGCTTGTAAGAAACAAAGTGTCATTTCTCTTTCTTCAGCAGAAGCAGAGTATCGTGGTGACGTAGAAGCTAGTAAGGAAGCCCTGTGGCTTCATGAGATCCTATCAGAGTTTAGCTTTCAGCAACAACATCCGACTACACTTTGATGTGATAATCAAAGTGCCATTCAACTATGCAAAGATCCAGTCCAACATCAACGCAACAAACACATTGAAATGCACATGCACTTCATCAGAAAGCTCATTCATGGCCATGTTCTTGAAGTGCAATATTGTTCAACAGATGATCAGGTTCCAGACATCTTTACAAAGGCTCTCACAGAAGAGAAGTTTACTGAACTTAGATTTATGGTTGAAGTTCAGGAAGTTGTCACTAAGGGGGGATAGGCTCTAATGCCTCCTTCCTTCTCCTTTTGTGTCATATTTGTACATCCTTCAATCCTATCCCAAGTTGTTCTTAACGGGGGATGTTAGGATATTCCGACACATAGGAAATAGTTAAGTATAGCTTGGTCTAGTGTAGAGTTAGGTAAAGTGTGTTTCTTTACTATGTACTTTTGTAACTTACAATCCGACAGTCATGATATGTAGTGATCCGACAGTTCATTCTCTCCTCGGTATTACTGACACTTGATCCATGGCTTAACACTTGATTGGTCCATGATCTATATTTAAAGAGCATGGAGGGTCATTTGTAGGGTAACCATTCATGAGAGAAGCTTATGTAAATTTTCATTATTCTATTAATAAATTGCCTAAAGTGGCCACGTTGGCTCAAGCCGTGGACTGTTTCCGTCTTTGAGGGTTTTAACCACGTCAACAATACTAGCGTATTGATCTGTGACATGTTTGTGAGTGGTGTCCTTTGGGGTTTTGTCTGAGGAACTTACCCTGTAAATTCCTACATGAGATGTAATTATTTATTATTATTTAGTGTCCTTATTATGGTATGAATTTAGCCCCGAGGATTAGCTTAATTGGTTGACTACCCATCATTAAAGAAACTCAATTTTCTATTGAGAGGTCATGGGTTCAATTCTCTCAATTCTCTCAAGGTCAAATAAATGTTCAATTCACTTAACCTTTACCAATTATTGGAAATTATGCTTTAATTAATTAACCTCACATAAAGGGGTTTGTGAATGGGGCCAACGTTGAATTTTTTTTAGTTTGTGCTTGTATGCATTGAAATTTGACATGGTTATAGTAGATGCATGCATTAATTGTATGGGAGGGTTTTGAGACTCAAATATGACTCAAACAAAGAATTCAACAATCAAATAACAAAATCATAACATAAATCTCAAGGAGATGAAATTATTTACTATTTTTTAGTGTCCTTATCATGATATGTATTTAGCCTCGAGGGTTAGGCCAATTGTTCAAGTACCTATCATTAAAGTACATAATTTTCTATTAAGAGGTCACGTGTTCATAATTCAAAACAAAGAAGGGATAGGAGGAGCATATTATGTATGGTAAGGGACATGGGCATGTTACCCCTATCAATGTACCCTAATAGCACCCCTTCTACCAAAGAGTTGGAACATTTGACTAGGAGATTAATGATGTCCACCAAGGTGAAAAAAGGCAAATTGCATAACTTCCAAGCATCATAATTCATTATCCAATTCAACTCATGGTCATTACTTTCATGTCAAATAAATTGAGTGTTAATATTTAATATAAAGTAAGGGACATATGTATCTCATGTGTGTCAATCCAAGCATGATATGAGAGGCATATGCATGAAATTGTCTAGGAAAATCCTAAATTTCATCGTTGGATCATTGTTTGTGATCATTTCAATCATCAAAGAAAAAATATCCTTAGGTTACCCCTAGATGTGAGGGGGTAACAAGGTATACATAAGGTATAACCCTACAATTTATAACCATAGCACTAGAGTTTAAATTGGATAATGTCTCAACATGGTTGACCAAATATGTCATGTTTCAAAAAACGTTGCACATGATAATGTGGTGTGGCAAATAAAGGAGATGGCATTTCCCTTGCTCATGGCAAGTTCAAATCTCACTAAGCTATGTTCAAAGAAAAACGTGAAGGGGAGTGACTTTAAGCCCATCTAGGAACACATGTGAGGTGCATACAAGTGATATAACTCAATGATTTGTCACAATGGGATCCAAAGTTGACTTGGATAGTGTCCCAATACAAATCACCAAGGAGATGTTGTAATGTTCAACATTTTGACTACGTCAAAATAAAATTTAAAAAAAATAAAAATTATATAATAGTTTTTCCTTTCTATTTGATTTGTTTCCCATATTATAACATTTTGAATCATAGCCACGAGATAACCAAGTTACAAGCCTACATCGTGTCGATTGTATTTGAAGCACCAATTTAAAAGCCATTGTGTCGAATGTATTTGGAGCACCAGGTTAAAATCCATTGTGTTCATTGTATTTGAAAGCACAATAGCACCAAGTTAAAAGAAAGTGGAGCATGAGGGCACCAACTTAAACAAAAGTGGAGCACGAGAGCACTAACAAAGTATTACACAAGAGTATTTGACAAGAGATGGCGGTAAGAACTCCTCCGTATTTCCCCTTTCTTCCACCATTATTCATCTTATTTGCTTTCCATATGATCTAGGTGGATGTTGGTGGCCACCCACCTATTCCACTTGTACCCCCACCACTATCTCTTTCAGTATTTCAGTTTCCTTAATTGTAGCACAATTTACTATTTTTGGCAGTTTTTGGGGTCTTGAACTTCCAGAGCCGTTTTGAGGCCCTAAACGACATTTTTTTTGGAAAATCAGGGCCAACTTCGATTGTTCATTGAATTTTTTCCACTCAGCAATAGTATTCCTTTGGTAGATATTTATAACGAGGTATTGTGCACGTCAAATGAAGATCCTATGCCAAAGTTACGACCTCGGGAAGTTGATGTACCCATTTACCCAAACAGGGCCCATAGTTTTGGCGCTTCATCTCCCAAGGTTATGTTTTTGGATGTTTAGGGTTTTCCATTGTTTCTAAATAATAAATAGGCCTACAAGTCTCATTGTAACATAGTTCAAAGGCATGTAGCCGCCACATCTATTCTCAGAGCTAAGGTACCATCGCTCGAGCTAGTCTTATTTCCATTATGCTTGTAAGCATATTTCAGTATTTGATATTAATGAAATGAAGTATTATTTCTACTTCATCTCTGTATTTATGGTTATGTATGTACTTTTTTCATTCTTGTTTAAGTTCGAATCAATGGTATCATAGCAGTCTGCTCTTTCTCTGTTTTTCTTTGCATGTCCCCAATGAGATCGGGATATAAGGAGTTAGGGCTTGAACTGGTCGAACCTTTGCAAGACCAACCTCGCAAATCCCGATGAACTCCCATGGAAGAAGAGAAGAAAGATGAGGGGGCCGGAGATTCTTTCAAAATCTTGCTCGATGAATCCCTCGAGCGGCAGAGGAACGCAATAATGGACAACTTTTCCCGATCCTTTGGTGACTACCCAAGGGAGACACATCTCCTTCCAACAGCTACCCTAGAAGCACCACATCCTTTAAGGTACAAGTTAACTTTTACATCCCCATATTTGAGGGTCAGATAGATGCGAACGCTATCGATAAATGGTTAAATATGCTAGAAGGATATTTTTATGTTCATGAAGCCGATAAAATATTACTTTTTCACTTCTAAAAGCTACCCCCCACATCAAGGACTGGTGGGAAACCTACTATGAGAAGAAAGGTGAAAGTACACCCTCACTATTTTCGATCGCACCCACTTGGAATTCATTCTGGGACGCCATCAAGGAGCAGTACTACCATCTTAGGAGCTATGAGGATAAATACATAAAGTGAACCACGTTGTGACCGGGAAGAGACCAAGACATGCCAGAGTTTACCAATGTTTTTCATACCCTTCACACGAAGTTGGGTATCAAGGATTTTGAGAAAAAATTGGTACTCAAGTACTGCAGTTGCCTACACAGGTACATCTAGGATGAGATGGAGACCCTAGACATCTCCTTTCTTGGCACAACATACCGATACGCTGTCAAGATTGAGAAAAAGTTTAAATAGAAAAAGAGAGACTTTGGATCTATGAATCGAAGCAACAGAAATGTGCCCCCAAACCTCAGAGAAAAGGGCAAAGCCAAGGCAGGGTGACCCATGATAACCCGTCGAAGCCTTGCGCAAGCAAAGAGGAACACCATGAAGACAAAGGACACAAGAAAGTGGTGTGGGTTCCATAAGAGCTCCACTCTGTTGTGGCCACCAACAACCGCCCTTTTTATTTAGTGTTATGACTAATACTAAATAAGTGGGAACCCTTAGCCAAAAAATTAAAAAAACTCAATTAGTGATTGTACTTCCTTGTCAATAAAACTTACCATCATGAACTTAAGAAAAGACCCTTCTGAAATCTAAAAAAAAACTTAAGTTTTGTGATGAAGGAAGATAAAATCACTCCTTAAAGGATATCGCATCGCAGAAAGGATAATAGTATGCCTACTTACAAGCTAATCTCCAAAATCGCGAGAATACGATGCGAAATTGCATAAGGATAAACATATATCGCATCACAGGTCTTAGAAGCTCACTTATAATAAAAACCGCAGAAAACGCTGATATGCAATAGCGCATACCGCAAAATCGTGCTTTGCAAGAAGTTGCTTAAACACAAAATGTGCATATCTTACAAATCATGTGACATGTGATATTGCGACCATGTGATATCGCAACATTGTGATAGAGCGGCAAAGCGATCTCACAATAGGACAATAGAAAGACTTACGATATTGCGATATTGCGATCTGCGATACTGCGATATTGCAGTCTGCGATTATGCGATGCAGCGATCTGCGATATTACAAAGCAAATCACAAAATCGCTTCATCACAGATTTTTGGGGCTCAGTATTCAAGAAAAATCTTTTTCCATAAAACAAACTGGTTATGCGCTTTAATGCTCATTAATAAGGTAGTTGCCAGTTGTTAATGAAATATTGTTTTGTGTTTATCGAAGAGCCAGTTCACGTAAGGTGGTATACTTTTTGCATGTCTTCAACATTTAAAGCTTTCACGTCACTGTTCTTATCATTACTCTAACCTCACTTGTAAAATGCAGGAACGAAGAACGAAAAGCTATACAAAGCAGCAAACAGGAAGCTATGGGGAAGAAAGGTAAGGCTCCAATGTCTGAAGATAAACAAATGGCGCCCTTTTACACAGACACTGCATGCAACAAAGAAGTGGGTATTTCCACTTGGGAAGGCATGTATAATCTACTTGAAGAAGAAGATCCTAAGGTAACGGGATTTATGGCTACTGCAGGCTCATCAAGGTCGTCTGAAGCATCAGTTGCAGACTTAGCTTGTTCATTCCTGCATCGGATAGCAGCAAGACCCAAAATTCTCCCCTACACGGACATGATTAAGTGGGTATTGGATAGCGCCGATATTGAAAACAGACAGTTTAAAACTCAGGGCCAAGGACTTATCAGCTCATTTTCTCAACAAGATTTGAAACTTATGTATCATTTGCCAGAACCTCAAGCGATTTACAGCAAATAGTTCATGGAGAAGTTTGCCAAAGAAAATGAAGACCTAGCAGAATCCACTAAAGATTGGTCAAGGAGGGATGAACCACTGAAAAAGGAAAAACATGGTATGTATAATACTGGTTCCCTCACTTCCCCATATTGCTTTGCTGCTGCTATGATCTGTAAGCTTTATGGGAGGCCAGATATTAACAAATTTTCATCCGATTGGCTACCATTGTTGGATGCTGCCATTAATTCTATTATTTTGGATTGGTCTAGAATATTGTCAAATAACTTAGCTACTTCCATTGTAAATTACCGGTCTAGAAGAACTTCTTCCCAAAGAATTTATCCCCCATTTTATTTATCGGCATATGTGATGGATGTAATTTTCTATGTTTCAAAATTTCCTATAATGGGATGGAAATGGACAACTCAAGACCCTCTACCCATTCATGTTTATCATAAAGAGTTGTGGGATTCTAAATTCCCCCCATTTTTCTACAAAATTTGTTATGGAGTCATGTTACCCCTCTACAAGACATTGTACGACAAAGATGCTCCAAGATGCTCTCCAGAAGCAGAAGCAGACATACAAACAATCGCAAAATGGTTTGAAGAGGAATTATTTACATATGTTAGAGTCTTCGGAAGTGCCGCTTCCCCTCACATATTACCTTTGTATGTTCCCGATAAACTGTTGGCAAGGGAAATTGCTTATCAAACCTGTGGAGAAGGAGGTTTGACTTAGGATTTAAAGGATAAGAAGAAAGCTATATGGTCACAATTTCCTGTAGCCTGTGGGGCCTTCTCATTGTTTGATATAGGTCACGCTTTCAAAGAAGTGAACAATATAACCTGTCTGCAATTATTCAAATTCACAGCAAGACCGTTTAACCCTCACGATGTAGCTAAGAATTTCACTACCGCAGTTAAAATAAAATTGTTCATCAAAGAAGCAGATCCTTTTGATGATGTATTTCAACAAAAAAGCACGCTTGAAGAAATTCTAAATACGGATCAAACGCGTTTCTCTCCAACAGAGTTTCAGAGATTCAAGACATACAAGGAAAGAAGGCTAGCCAATATCCCTTTAGAAAAGCTAAACCTAGAACCCACAAGGGAACCGACTCCAAGCATTAGCCTCAGTGAAAGTTCTGACACAAGTAAATCTAAATCCAAATCCGAGAAATAAATATCGGAACACTCTAAAAATCCAAAAGTGACCATGGCAAAAGCGAAGGGTCAATAAGGGATATTGCCCAATCAAAAGAGCTTGAACAACAACAGGTGTTAACTTCTCCACAAGAAGATCCTCCCATTCTCATCGATTAGCCGCCATCAGATAGAAGAGAGCTAGACAAAGAATGCATAACTTCAATGATATCATCAAACTTGAAGGCCAAAGCATAAAGACACCTGAAGGTAATATACAGGCAACAGAAGAAATGGTCACAGGAATAATCAACGATATCTCGAACATGGAACACATCCCTATTACCCCATCCTCTGAAATTGTACTCAAGATAGAGGAGATTCCTCCTCTTGATGTATTTTACAGTCCACAACATAAGGCAGTAGTAAGACAACAAAGAAAGAAGAGAAAATTAGATATCGCGATCTCTCATGACGCAGAGCAATTGGATGTCTTGTGGCAAGATCCTACTACTGATCCAACTGAGAATCTCACCAAATTATCCCAAATTGCAGGAGCTTACGCCTTTGAAACTATTGATAAAGTATCTAAAGTACAGCAAATTCTAAAAGAAAAAGAAGACCTAATACAAGTCTTGCAGCAACAGCTGCAACAAGCCAATGTTAATAACGAAGCGCAGAGATAGCTTGAAAGACTACAGCAGGAATTCCAGCAGATGCAGATAGGCTACCAGAACAGTTTGGTAGAGAAAGACAAGCAATTACAGGATATATAAGAAACGCACAAGGATGATCCCAAGCTCACAGAATTCATCACGGAATCCATTTCCCTGAATGAGCAATTACTACAGCAACAAGAATCACCAAGCCAAAGAATATCACAATGGAACTCGTATTGCGAAATAAGTGATACAATCACTAATCAAGTGGTAGATTTGCGACATGATTATGATTTAGCTGATAAACGAGTTGCTGAATATTTGGCTTGGCAGGAAACAAAGGGAAAAGAGTAGGCGCACCAATAATAAATGACAAACATAAAGAAATGCTCTTCGATAAATGGGATACATAGATCAGGGAGGCTAAGCAAGCAGCGGAAGAAGCAGCTACAGCAGCAAATAGCCTTATTGATTGCATAAATGAGAATTTGCATAGAGCAAATTTAGTCTCCGAAACCACTCCAGGATATCTGTCAAAAGTACAACAGCTACAATTAGACTGGAGACGGAGGGCTCAAGAAAGGGCATAATTGATTAGAAGATTAAATAAGTTGAATTGGGAATCTTACTGGGCTTATTTAGTAAAACCTCACAGCTATTGTATGACTCTCAAAACCATCATCAATTCTGCCGAAAAGATGGCACTAGCTCTAGCAGATTCTATTTTCACAGGACAATTAAAGGCTGAAGTCGGCCAACCGACTTTTCTCAAGAAAATGCTGAATGCTTGCGATATTAAGGAGCAAATACATAAATAGTTAGACTTTAAGTTTTAGATTTAATTTTAGAAATAATTTTACTTTGTTTTTGCCTAGAAAAGGGACGGTCATTTAAACCGCATCCTAAATTTTTGTAATTAAGTGATTTTTAGACGTAGTTAGTAGTATTTAAACCCTTCTCATGCATTTAGAGAAGGGTCCAAAAATTTATCAAAAACTTGTCCTCAGAACATGCACTTTTGCACCCTCTAAGGAGGTTTTGGTGAATGAATGGAACAAGATTTATTGATTTTTGCATCTGATATCTGCTACTGATGTTGCACTTCTGTACTCTTAGTTGATGTTGGATTGAGAAGAGATAAATTGCTATCGCTTGAAGCTCATGAGTAGAAATAGTTATAAATGGTACTTCTATCTCTTAACTATTTCTATTTCCTGTGTTAAAGTGATATTTAAATTCAGTTATTTATATGTTAATGCTTGAATGCCTGAGTTATCATTTGGCACTTTTGTACGATGATAGCTATTTATTTGTGCTTAATATATAAGTCGCTTACTGTGTGATATGTTTTTCACAACTGTTTCACCTAACTTTTTATGTGAAGTGGTTTATCTATATTGAATTCTTTCCTTATGAAAATTGAATGATCTTTATTACCGATTGTTATTTGAAATCATTTTAGATCACACAGAAGAAAGATTACATCCCGAGTTAGTATAGAATTATATATTTTTGTTTTATTAGCATACAATAGCATGTCATTAGATTAAAGTTAGAATTAGAGCATCTTAATTAGGAACTGTTAGATCAGAGATATCATATTCTACACATACACACTCAAAAATTGGGAAAATGGTCCCATATCCCCAGTCGGACCCGCTATACCAAACGAAAAAGGAGCTGCCAACCAAGGTCCAGACCGAGCGGGTATCCCCCTTGTTGCCGACCCGATTTTCGGGGCTTCAACACACTCACAACATGAGTGAGTGTTGGGCTAAGCAGTCACTAGTGGCCAAGCTGAAGACTTCCGATTCAGACGCATGTTACGACTTTGAGTCATATCCCAACAAGGGGATGAAAAAGAGAAGAAGATGATTGACGTAGAGCCCAGTGCTACTATGGCCACCACTAAGATATATAAGATTGATCTTGAAGATCCAAAGGAGGGGGAATGACTATTCCACTCACAAATATGTGTGAAGGGTTCTCCGATGCAGTTCATTGTCGACAGCAAGAGCCAAAAGAACCTCATTTTAGAAGAGGTCATGAAGTGGTTGGGCCTATCGACTACAACACATCCGCAAAGGTACACCATCGAGTGGCTTCACCAAGGACGAGATCTTAGCATCAACCAACAGTGCCACCTTCCCTACAACATCAAGCCCTTCATGGATGAGGTACTGTGTGATGTCACTCCTCTTGAAGTTTGTGATGCATTATTAGGAAAACCATACTTGTGGAATCGACATGTTGTATATGAGTCTAGACCCTGCTTTGTTATTATTTCTTGGGGTAGTAAGTTATACAGGATATCAGAGGTAGCCCTGCCTACTGCCATCTCTTTGCTCTTTGCTAAGAAATGCAGTAATATCAACTCCCAGACTAGGAAATTTGTTTTCTTTCTGGTTCGCTCTCAAAGTAAGGGGAAGATCGCAGACACATCCATGACCCCTAGGAAGGTTACTCCACGCAGCAAAAGCAGGTAGATACAGTCATGCAAGAATACAAGGAAATATTCTCCTCACCCACAGGGGTGCCCTTGCACTGTCAGGTTAAGCATTTGATCGATCTGACTCCCGGAGCACCTCTACCCAATGGTCCGATATATCGTCGCTCCATTCTAGAAAATGAAAATATCAAGCAGAAAATCCAGAAGTTACTACAAAAAGGGCACATCCGACCAAGTTCCTCGCCTTTTGGGAGCCCAATTATACTTGTATAGAAGAAGGATGGGAACTGGAGGCTCTGCATTGATTATCAGGCACTAAACAAAATCAATGTCAGGAATAGGTATTCAATCCCACAGATTGATTACCTTCTTGACCAATGCAAGGGGCCAAGTATTTCAGCAAGATCGATCTGAAGTCTGGCTATCACCAGGTTCCAATAGAGCCCACAGATGTATGGGGAGACCACCTTCAAATACAAGGAAGGCCATTTCGAATGGTTGGTTATGCCCTTCGGGTTGACAAATGCCCCTGCTACTTTTATGAGGCTAAAGGATGACATCTTGTGGCCCTTTACCAACTCATTCATGGTTGTTTATCTGGATGACATCCTCATCTTCAACAAGAGCTGGGAAGAACACTTGCAAGACATTCGGCAGGTCCTGTAAACCCTTTGGCAACACAAAATGTGTACCAACTTGGATAAATGCACCTTTGGCATGAGCCATGTCCAATATTTAGGTTACATCATAGATGAGTGTGGCATGCCTGTGGATCCGACTAAGATCCGAGTCATTCGGGATTGGCCAACCTTAACCACTCTAACGGAGCTCCATAACTTTTTTCAGCCTTGCAATTTTTTATCGAAGGTTCGTGTTGGTATTCTCCCATATCACTTGGCCTTTGAGTCATATTACTAAGGGTGGGGAAAAATAAAAGTTTTCCTGGTCTGAGTTGCAACAGAAGGTGTTCATTCAGTTGAAGCACCAACTCTTCTATGCACTAACACTCACACTTCGAGACCTGCAACAAAAATTCAAAATCGAGACAGATGCCTCAGACTATGCTATTGGTGCAATCCTCACCCAACACAGGCATCTAATGGCCTATCATAGTGAGACACTTTCCGATACAATTCAGAAGTACCCCACCTATGATAAAGAGATGTATTCCATCGTGCAGGATTGTCGAGAATGGAAGCATTATATTATGGGGAAGGAGACAATCATCCACACCAATCACCGCCCTCTTAAGTTTATACAGACACAAGGGAAGTTGGAGAACAATCGCCATCATAAGTGGTCTACATATTTGCAAAAATTCCACTTAAACATTAAATGCAAAAAGGGCAACACCAATAATGTTCTAGACAGCCTCAGCTGACCCCCAGTTGCAACACTAACTACTTTTCTCAACTCTTGTTACCACAAGACCCCTAGATAGCTGCAACTATACAAAAATGATCCAAATTTAACCTCCACATACCAGATGCTAGTAGATGGAAACAAAATTTCCTAATTTCCACCTCCAAGATGCATTATTATGCTACCTGGGCCACCTTTGTGTTCCTTCAAGCAAGTGTGCCAAGCTGATTTGGGAGGCACACTACAGTCGGGTTACAAGACACTTTGGTGTGGAGAAAAATATGGTTGTACTACAAAAGTACTTATATTGTCCCAAACTCTAACTAGATGTTGGCAAATATATCAAATCCTACACTACGTGCGCCACCGCCAACCCAACCATCAAGAAGTAAGGCCTGTACGCTCCTCTACCTACTCCCAACTAGCCGTGGGAATCCATCTCCATGGACTATATGTCTGGCCTCCCTTCTACCAAGCACGGTAACGACTATGTATTTTTGGTCATGGACAGATTTTCTAAGATGACTACATTGACAACCTGCAAGAAGAGGAGTATCACAGCAGAAGAAACTGCCAAACTCTTCTTTGAACGAGTATGGGTACATTTTGGGATCCCATATACCATTATATGAAATCAAGACTTCAAGTTCTTGAGCATATTCTGGTCAAGCCTCTGGACACTATTGGACACCAATATCACCAAGTCGACTTCCTTTCATCCCGAGACTGATGGCCAGACGGAGGTCATCAATTAGATGATAGTGCACATACTCCACATGTACAACTCCAATCATCCACGAACCTGGGATGAGAGTCTTCCCTATGTGCAACACAATTATAATAGAGCTTTCCATAGATCGACTGGTTGCAATCCCTTTCAAGTGGGTCTAGGATTTCAACCATTGTGTCTGACTGATGTTGCCATGCCTCATGCTACTACATAGACATAATCCACACATGTATTGTTCGAGGCTAATAAAGTGACCATATTTATTGAACGCATCTAACACATCCGCCAGCAGGTTCACGACATCTTGGAGAAGTCAAATGCCGAGTACAAGCAGCGACATGATCAACATCGGGTGCCAAACAAGTTTTAGGTGGGCAACAAATTTTGGTTTCATTTGTAAAAAGAATGCCTTACCTGATCCCATCAGAAGCTCATACCACTTCGATATGGTCCTTACACCATTACCAAGGTTGTGGGAGACAATTCTTTGAGCTCAACATTCCCCCATATCTTGGCATACACCCAGTGTTATGTGGACCACCTTCAACCATACTTCCCACCATTACTGGACACATCAGACATTGGAGAACATCTCACACTAATAAAGTTAAACCCAAACTACATGGAGCATGCCACAGCTGATCGAATTATGGACACACAGGTCAAGAACACTCGCCAACAGAAGATCCAACTATATCGGGTCGTCAAAGCTAGCCAACTCTTGCACAAAGGCAAGTGGCTCACAAGGGACCAAGTTCAATATAAGTTTCCCCATCTCATGGAGGCAATCAACACAATGAGGACCATTTCTTCCTAAGGGGGGAGGACTGATCCAGGTGGATGTTGGTGGCCACTTGCCTATTCCACTTGGACCCCCACCACTGTCTCTTCCAGTTTTTCAATTTTCTTAATTGTAGCACAATTTACTATTTTTGATCATTTTTCGGGTCCTAAACTTCCGGAGCTGTTTTGAGGTTCTAAATAATGTTTTTGGGAAAAATGGGGCCAACATATGTTGTATACCAATTTTGGCCACTCAAAATTTGTAGTCCTCGGATAGATTTGTATTTTTTTTAATTATGAAATATTATTATCAATAATAATACATGTCATGTTCCTTGAAAATTTTAATATTACCCTTGTTCAATTAATAGTTCTAATTTTAATGGTTTAAACGGTAAAGTTTATAATATGCACTAGGCATGTAAGTATATGATCTTCTATTGGACTCCAAGAATAGCTTAAGGCATCATCAACCTACTAAAATACTAAAACCATGTTTTATATTTTATAATATATATATATATTATTATATAACGACTTGTCCAAACACTGATTTTACTCTTTCCGTAAGGGCTTATATCTGTTTATTTTCTTCTCCTATTTTCACTTTCTTATTTTCTTCTCCAAGTCTTGATTCTACTAAAATCCTCAATAGTTCAATTAGGATTCAGGTTTCTGAGCTACATCCTTCTCTAAATCCCATCTCCCCATGAATATTAGGGCATGACTAATAAATAATGGAAAACACACTAGCACCAATAGGAATCCAATCTATAATTGTTTATTTTGTTTCAAGAATTGAAATTGGGATGAAATTACCTCCATTTTAGACTTTGATATTTACAGTAGAGACCTCATTGATCACCAATAAAGCTTTGATTATGAAAGCCTTAATTTATTCCTTTGCCTATATTGAGGTTTTGCCTCATACTATAATACCTACAAAGATCATAAAATTAGTTACAATCTTTCCTCTCAATTGATCTACCAAGGTGTTATGCAAGGGTCCTAATGTTTGGAATGACCAATGTCATTCAAAATGTCCCCCCTTTCTTTCTTAACACACGGAAATGACTAGAGACTATAGATGGAGCATTGCATTAGGTTTCTATTTGTCAATTTCTAGTCTATACCCTTAACTTGTAGCCTTAATCAAATTCCAACATTCAATGAATTCATCCCTAGACATAAAAATTTACTTTAAAAAATCCTCCTCCCTCCTCCAAAAAAGCTACTAGCCCCTCCTTCACCATTGCACCCTCATGTCCTTTAAATTATTTTATGAGTGAATGAAGTGTAGAATATCAACAACCATTGAGTTCTAAGATGTTCACTTTACCTATGGAATGACTCTATTCATTAAATCATGAATTTCATGAAGGACTACAAACATACATAATGTCATTTTGCTTATCAATATTCTCTTCTACTACCAGTTTTTTTTGCATTTAAAGATACAAGAGTTGCATCAATGTTATTGCAATGCTTTTTAAGTTTTACCTCACTCATGGCTAGACTAATATGTGTTTAACCCATGTACTTGATTGTATATGAGTTAGTTACAACTAGGTTAATATATAGTTAACATGCAACAAGTTATTAGTTAGCTTAGATTATTTAAGTTATTGAGTTATTTATTGATCTATAAATAGTCAAGTTATTTATATACGCATAATCTATAATATATTTATTTTGAGTAGTGTTAAATATATGTTGTAGAATTTTAGATTTTTTCTACAAATCAGCTAGCTCTGATACCATGTAGAAATTTCCCACCTGTAGATCAACCTGGTAATGCAATGTACTAAAGCAAAACACATGATCTACTTCTACAAACAATTTAGCGGAAGCTTAATCAACCATGAGCAACATCAATAAGAACACATATAACTGATAAGAAGGAATTAATCACACATAACACAGAAGAATTAACCTAGGGAAAGCACCTGCCTAAAACCCCATCTCTGTATTATCATACAAGTGGAAATATAGTCCGGATTACACAAAGCCTTAGCTTGGAAGCTATCCAGCTCTTAGTATAATCCCTCTATTGCTCGTAGATAGTCAAAGGCTTCTCACAAACCTTCTCCTCTACCCTCCAAGCCTCCTATTTCCTTGTATAGTTTCCTTGGGGTCTAGTGCTACCACCTGTGTGAATTGGCCTCTTCACACACTCACTAACCTTTGATCTAACTGCACAAACCTGAAAGAGATAAATCCTCATCATGGATGAGCTTCCTTTATAGGAAAAAGATTCATCCAATTTATAGTACATTGTCCCTTCTCTGATCTCAACTGGGTCTTTGACAGGATTGACATGCAACAATTATCCATGAGTGAATCCTCAGTTATCTAAAATAATAGTTGTCACGTGCATGCAAGCATTAACAAACTATATTTTATTATTTTAACAACTTGTTAAAATAATCTAACT
>APFE030426394.1:0-14700 GCA_000404065.3 Pinus taeda | reverse complement strand
CTAATCTGGCAAAGATGATGTGTGATCTAGAGGGAGACAAGGGAACTATGGTCTCAAGGAGTGTCAAATGCTACATATCGCAATATACATAAGGGTCCGACAGTAGTACTTGGCCCAATATTTCAAGGCACTAACCAAGGAGGATCAACTGTAACCTTAGCCGTACAACCCGACTACCCTATCATATGCTTGAGTAATCTTCGCGAGTGTTGTTCTCAGTGTACTATAGTAGCAAGACGGCCAACTATGTGCTTCTGATATACCCAGAGGGTACTTGGAAGACAGTCCGTGCACGGTTCTGTCTAATGCACTACTACTCGAAGAGGTACCCACATGGGTTACAAGGGAGTCCAAAAGGTGACCACCTCTTGTATTTCCTGTGTGCATGCCTCCCCAAATCCGCAGGTTTATGTGCTCAATGACAAATCCCGTGGTTTAAAGACGCCAGAACACATCTCTAGCCAAAAAAAATCTACTAAAAATGGAGACCCCATTGGCCCTGGAAAGTGCTCTAATACCACTTGTTATGCTCTTGACTTGCGAGAAGATACCGGAATTCCAAATATTCGAAGAAATATACCCAGAACACAGAACAATAAGAAATAACAACATGTATTTTATTATTCAAAAAGGAAAGCAATGTTCACTTACCTCTTTGAGGGGGCAACCTCCAATAGAGCTAGGCTCAATTACAAAAGAAGACACGATGCTCCTCAAGGGGAGTCTCTATCCTTTATATAGGATTCATACATGCAATACCATGGGTCAATACCATGGCTCTTATTAATACCATCTATCTAATACCATGGCCCATTTGCAACTAATGGTGGTCCCTTCTTAAATGCGGGTCAACCACTTACAATTATTAATATGGGCTTTATTGACTCTTTAACTAACTATAACTATGACTTGAACCTATTACATAAATAAGGGGGTTAGGGTTGGACCCTAACATTCCAGTAGACAAAGGGTAGCAACAATCCAATATTTCACTAGGAAGATTCCTTGTTTGGGCGCAAAAGGGTTTTGCAGTAGTTTGCTAGAAAAGAATCAATGTCAGGTGGAAGAGAAGGGCACACATAAAGAAAATTTCTCTTAGAGGGTTCCTAGACAAAAAAATTGATTTTTCCAGTTGCAGTTGACAGTAGCTGTAAGTAGAGTTTCTTATTCCAAAAGGGAGTGCTAGTAGCATATTCAAAATCCAAGCAGAGGGAAGAGGGAGATTCTCATTCAAATTTAGAGATGGCCATTAGGCAAAATTTTAGGGGCAAATATTCGCAAGTGGGCTAATTTTCTGTGCTTTTTCCAAAAAAACTATTCGCTAATTTCCATTTTTTTCTAAAATGATTCGCCCAAATTTTACAGTACACCATTATTTTACCTTAAAAATTGCCAAAATATTATATTGACTAATATAGAATCATTGGAAATCTAAATATTTGTACAAAAATATCACCAAATTTTTTGCAATTTGCATATTAGGGACTAGTAAGATTCACTAAGGATTCTAAACTTTTAGATAAACATTTATCCTTAACTAGGATTAGAGATCAAGATAGGTTAGAGGGAGCCTCCAACTTTGTGATCTGGAAGGTTGGGTTGTCCTTCCTGCTAGATGAATATGGCTTGAAATCCTATGTAGATAATGTAGTGGCAATACCTCAGGATGCATATCAGCTAAAGGAGTACATGAAAGAGATGGAAAAGGTGAAGTATATGATCTTGGATGATGTCCAAGACCATATAGTCTCATATATATCTAGCAAGAATACTGCCAAGGAGATGTGGGAATCTCTCGACCAAATATATCAGAATAATTTTGAGCAACGAAAGATTTTTTGGTAGGAGAATTTGAGAAGCATTAGGATGTAGAAGGGTGAAGGCATAAATCCCTTCCTCACTGGGATTTAAGACACATTGCCTAGATGGGAGATGATGTGGTCAGACCTACAACACGAGGAGATGAGGCAAGCTCTAGTAAATATCACCATCAGCAGAAGCAACAACAAGGGCTCGAAGGGTGAGAAGGAAGAGGAGAATATGTCCCTTGCATCAAAGGGTCCTAGTCAAGGACAAGGGAGAGAAGAAGAAGAACAAGGACCTATCTAAGGTTGAGTGCCCCAGGTGTGGCGAGTTTGGCCACTACAATATTCAGTGTCCTCTCAAGAAGAAGGATAAGCAAGAGAAGCAAGACCAGGCGGCAGCTTCTGCAGAGATAGAAAAGTTGTCCTTCAAGCTAGAGGAAGACTTCACGATGTTTGCATATATACCTCCAAGAGTGAGGTGGGGCGATATGGAGTTATAATCCCAGAGCAGTGCAGAGGTTTGGGCAGAGTCCATTGAGGTGTGCCCCTCATGGATCATCACCTTCCTACAGGGTCCCAAAATATTCAATAGAAAGATGGATCAATGTTTGATGATACAATCAAATTCTAGAGTGATAATTGCAGACTAGTTGCAGTTAGGTGTTGAGGAGTGCAGATGCAATGTTGACAACATAGTAGGTGGCTTAGTGCAGAGTTAGCAACAACGTAGATTCTTCAGTGGACAATGCAAAGGCTAGTAACAGTCAGATGCTCAGGAGACAGATGCAATAGAAAGACAAAAATGATTCAGTATTTTTAATGCTTCTCAGTGGTTGTAGTTGCAATAGCAGCGACAACAGTTGAGAGGAAGTTGTAGTGTAGATACAGAGTTAGCAGCAATATATCAGTGCCAACTACATCTTAGATGTAGCATTACAGTTGCACAATGGTTGGTGGGTAGTGGTAGTCAGGCATAATGGCCAGACATCAACAACGTATGGAGGGTGATACAGAGACAAGGTGTTGTAGCAGTAGTGCAACACTAGAACACCTTCCTCACTAAGAGGGACTATTAGTATTTGTAGCATCGGAGGTGTTCTAGTATCAAAATTTTTTGGAGAGGCTAAAACACATGAGTTGTCCATAACCCAAAAATTGTTTATGGAAATTCCCTCAATTAGATTATTAGCCTATTTTTAATATATTTCCTAAGCCTAAAATTAGGAAAAGTGGTTAATTAATCAATATTAATTAAGAAAGGTGTGAATCATATAGGAACTCACACTGATTGACAAGGAAATAATATTAACCCTCGATTAAGTTTTAATCTTGGTAGTTGGAGTCTCAACAAAAGATTATAAGAAGAAGTCGATGGGTAGATGAATAACGCACACTTGGGTTCTATTTCCTTGGGCAGTTCGATTTTCCACATAACAGCAGCAATTGTTGGAAGAGTTCAAGCTACAGAAGGGAAGAAAAGACATAGAGGGGTATGGATAGCGATCTAGAGGAATTTTTGCAAATCTAGAGAGGCAACAACAAGTGGCAGAGGTATTCCACATAGAATCTGCACAAGCTTTGCGTAGAAGCTTCAACAGAGCAGTTTGATTTGTTAGAGAGGAAGTTGATTCAACTTCCAGAGGTTAGGAAAGTCTTCTAGAGGACCGTAGAGTCACTTCCACCAACAAAGGCAAGGTATATGACTTGATCAGAGGCAGAACAGAGCCACACGTGCGATAGAAAGCACAAGGACTGTGTAGAGGGCCTGTGCAAGGGTTTAAAGGACCAGATTTTCTAGAGGAGCCAGTGTTCAGATTGTTTGTGGAGTGAGCGAATTTTCTCTCTAATTACTTTTGTCAGATACTTGCTAATTGGATAGCCAGTTGGACATCCATAGATTATACACAGATTACTTCACTGCTGCTTAATAATAAAAACCCTCAGCTGTTGCATCAATTTTACCAAGTTGGGTTTTTTCGGGGACTTTTGTCCAAAAATAACTATGTCAAATTTAAAGTGTGTGTGACAGTGTTTTCTCAGTTTCCAGTGTATCTTCCATAGTATTTTTATTTGTGAAGATTGCAGTGTGATTAATTCGTTGTTGTTGTAGCTATAAATTGCATAATTAAGTTATCAAATAGAAGAATTAATTCCAATTTCTACAATAAAAATTTCAGTAGTGAAATTTTCACACATGGTCTATTATTCTTGATGCCTTACAGGGAGACATCATCCCGAGTTTGAGCTAAATGTTAGTGCTTGATTTGACACTCTTCTAGAAATTGGTTATCCTTACGGGTTTCACAGACATCTCCCTCTCCATATGACTCCTTTGAAATTCTCATGATATACTTCAATCTTCATGACGATATATTTATATTTTACTCTACATTAAGATTATTGTTATATTAATTACTATAAACATCTTATAGAGATCATTATTACATTAAATGAAAATTTTGAAATCGTAATATTAAATTAATATTTACATAAAAGAACTTTATAAATCATAAAAATATATTACAATTATAATCATTCAAAATAAGAACTAAACTAAAAAATTAAAATAAATTTTAAATAATAAAAATAAATTAATAAATGATAATCAAAAATATATAAATAAATAAAAGTAAACTTGATTAATTAAAAAATTAAATGAATTAAGTACAAATAAAATAAAATATCAAACAAACCTACCTGCTTCCTCGCCTCTCGTAGATATTCCTCTCACACTTAATGAAAATCATATTACCTTTACATATGAACGTAGATTAGTATGTATGTCACTTCAAATATATAATTATAAGCCGAAGGCATGCCTTTGAAAGCACACCTCCATGTGACTTAAGATTGCACTCATACAGCCTTTCGATTAAAAAGCCTCGAAGACCAAGATGTCATCGAGCCTCACTTGCTCATGGCTTTTTCTAACCTCCAACTATCCTACCGAACTAAGTTTTTTTCCCTGTAACATTAGTATGGTTATTATTAACTTATATAATAGAATTGTTTTTTTTGAGATTTTTAGGAAGTGTTTTTGGTGGGGTTTTCTAATTTGTTTTTTTTTTTTTTAATTTGGACAGGAATTTATTGAAACCACAACTTTGATGGGTAACCCCTGCATAATCGAAGTGCCCTAAGAGTTTCTAAGGGTGTTGAATCCATATATACAGTCAAAAAACTAATTTAATAACAAAAATGAATATTTCACCTCAAATTTTTCCGTCAGAAAGTCTAAAAAGTCGTACTAAAGACAATTCCTATAATATATATGTATCCTAACGTGATATACATTATACATTAACATAAAACATATTATTTCATTTAATTTTAACGAAACTTCAAAATTAATATATAATACATAAGCAAATTGGTGAGGCGAAATTCACAAGAAGGCGAAGGCGAGGATTTATTTCATGATTGAACTAATTTTCTTTTCTTTTATTTATTTATGTAGGAAATTAATGAATAAAACATTTTAAAGATTACTGGAGAAAAATTCGAGTGGCAGTGAATTAAAAGAGGGAATATATATTTCATTTAGTCAAATAATTCTTTTTTTTTTTTTTTTTTTTTTTTTTTTTCTTGAGTAGTTATGGGAAACTAATTCCTAGTGATATAAAATGGGATGAAAGCGCTCATTTGATGGGTTGGCTCCGGGAGGGGATAGGTTTGGAGATGAGAACAAAATTATATTTCTTGACAATCTCACTGCACTAGTTGCATAGATCAATTGTGATACTTTGGTAACCTTTCATTATGCAATTTGGCATTTTTTTTTTTGATCATGCACTGGTTCAGTTTGCAGTTCAGACATGATTGTTTGTTTATACTACATTACTTAACTTAATTCATGATCCTCTCATATATTAATATTATCAGAGGTATCAGGAATGGGATATTTGCACATTGTATTGTTTAATTAACTAAAAACACTTGCTATTTATTGGTTTTATTACAATATTTCATGCATATATATGTATTAAAACAATGTATGCTCAATTTCTTTATTTTTTATTCTTATAATTTATGTGCTTGAATCTAGATATCTATTGACATGTTGGCACTTGACTTGATTGGCCCTATTTTGTCACAATAATACGAGGATTTGTTTGTTTCCAGGTATTCATACTATCAGTAACTGAACATGTTCTTAATGCTTGTCTTTTGAGGGAGAATGGAATGTGATAATACATGATATTATTCTATTTTGTCCTTTTTCATCATCATGAACAACCAATAAATGAGGATCCAAGAACAGCTACCACTGCATTTATTTTCTTTTTCTTTGCCATATTCATCTCTAATTTGTGTTTTGCCATTTTCTCATTGCATACTTAAGGTTTTGATTGTAATTATTGATCTTTTAATTATTATAAATCTCATTTCCCAAAGTTTAACCTCTCTTCATTTTAACAAAGCACTTCCATATCAATAGCCTAACCATATTCATTTGTGTAATTAGAAAATCTATTGAAATTACATCCAACGTAGGGAGTACCCCCTGAGGTGGAGGGAGGCCATCCCTTGTCACCTAAACTAGGAGGGTTCTAAACCCTCAATGAATGTCTTCTCGAGGTTTTCTT
Organism: Pinus taeda; assembly: GCA_000404065.3. Lineage (NCBI taxonomy): Eukaryota > Viridiplantae > Streptophyta > Pinopsida > Pinales > Pinaceae > Pinus > Pinus taeda. The sequence goes on along the minus strand of APFE030426394.1, from coordinate 8,309 downwards.
AGTTACTAGGACAATCTAAGAACCAACACAATTGAAAACTCATATGATATTGTTTCGCAACTATGGCCTAAAAGTTTATAATGGTGACCATTTGAAGCAATGTTCTAATATATAAGCCACACCCTAAGGTATTAACATGGTGGTTGCATATGTGTATAGCTGATTTTGCAAACATTGACAAAGGTGGAAATATATATATATATATATAATATAATATATATATAAGTTTTGAAGCGCAAGGGTATGCCTTCTCCACCACCCTATACACACATATTGCATTGAATAAGAAATAACATGTGGCGATATTGTATTGATATGTTATGAAGTTAATACACAGTCTAAGAGTGAAATCAACATTAGTGTGGTTTGAAGTAGCCACTATGCATGCCCATGCATTAATATTTAATGGAAAATGGCCCTTATTGCGTCAAATTTGTACCTAGCTTGCATTAGAGTTGGTTACTTGACTTGTGAATCTAATTCCATAGTTCATTTTTAATTCCTTAGCTCTAGCAGTTATGCCCTACTCTGAACAAATTTTGAATTGCTTTACGTGTTGTTTTCTCAACCATCTGCCAAGAATATTTAAGCTCAACTCACACTCATTCTATTAACAAGGTCAGTACTAAATGTAGTTTGTTGTAGTTGTTTTCTCTATTGATAAACATTAAAGATTTCCTTAGATAGAGCATGTATGCTAAGCTTATTTTCTCCCTCTCTCTATTTTTTTGAAGAATTTTGGTAATTAATAAGTTTTGGTTGTTGTGGTTAGTTGTTGTCACTAGCATAATGTTGTATAAGGTTCATATAATCCTTGATATTTGCAATTTCCAAAACAAAACCTTTCCCTATAGGCTCACTCAATTTTCAGTATTTATATGCTTTGCATGGAAAATGAGTTTTTATCGTTTTTATTACAACTAGATGGAATTTTTTACAATATAGTAAATGATAGTAAAATAATAGATCTTTGTGGGCATTATACTAAACATTTCAAATTCTTGTTAGTGGCTCTAATCCATATTGAATCTTGGTTGGTGAATTTTTATAGTTCATATTTTATAAAGTACAAGCAATATTTACTTTTGGTTTTGGACCAACTACAATACAAAAGTCTTAAGTAAAGCCTTGTGAGTTACATTGAGTATTTGTAAGTAATGCATATTTTACTACATAGAAAATATAAAACTTAGGTAATCAAGTGAAGATGTGATGAATGGTTGTGCCTAGAACTATGTACATGGTTTATATATGTAAATGTGAACTATCCAAGAAGCCTAGCGTTCACATTGTTCACCATAGTATTTTGACTTGTTGGATTGAAACCATAACTCCATAACTAAATGTTTTTAAACGTTGTTAAAAGAAAAGAAACTCATGTTCCTTGACAAGTTATTGCTACGTGCTCACAATAAAATTATGATTTATTATACTTTGAGTGGAATATAAGCACATTTGGATGTATCAAGACACATATTGAATACTAATTAACGTTGGCTATTTAAATAGTGAAATATATGAAAACAATTGTATTATGATATGTATCACAACATACAGAGGTATTATTGGAAGCCAAATTTTGACCTATTGGTTCAGATATATACAAGAGATCAATTAGATAATTGCTTCTCTCATTCAATGGATTGTAGGTTTAACCAAACAAGTACCTATCAGATCTATCTTTGTTAGGCGAGGGAAGTTTAGGTAGAGCGGAGGAAATTCATAGGTCTAGTACGTCTAACAAACAAAGATCAACTAGAGGTGAGAATATCAAAAGAAAATTCTGTAGATGCATGTAATTTTTTCTTGTTGAAGGGGGGTCATGTTCTTATGATGTTGAGAGCATAGATGATATTGAGGTGCCCTCGAGGTTTAAACATCTAGTGAAACAATGGGTGTCCAAGGGCCTTCCTCAAGTAAAAACTGATTTTTGTGTCAACGAAAGGATATAGTGCATTGCTCCATTATCGTTACAAGGTTTGGGGATATTTTCCATGGATGTCATAAAGGATTGTTACAGTGGATTAACTAAATTTATGGAGTATGTTAGACCCTATTACAATTACAAAGATTTGATGCGGCTAGTCCAATAGACATGAGGTTTGCAAAGATATGAAGTGGCTACAAATTCTATATAGCTAAGAGACAACAGTAAAAATAAAGGAGTGTCTATGTATATTGAGGGAGGGCCAAAATCATCGGGGAATATTGTAGGGTTTATAAACAGTACACAACCCAAGACAACAAATAAGCAACCCAATTGCATATTTGAGGGACGTGAAGGAAATCATGTATTTGTATGCACAATAAAATCAGTAGAGGCAAGAGAAGATTTGTTGATCAATTACAACTTGAATCGAATAGATACATACATTTCTATTATGGGTGTAATAACCCCTAGTTGATTTTCCATGTAAATAAAATAATGCCAAAGTCATGGGACACGTATTCCAAACTGAATGGTGGTAAAAACATCATAGTGGGAATCACTTGTGGATTAATTAATGGCTATGGAAATTGGCAAAGGAATTGGAAAATGAAAAGAGGCAATAATTGGCATTTAATTATGAAAATAAAGGAAAATAGACGATAAGAAAGGTGAAAAGACAGAAATTTCCATGTAAGGGAAATTAGAAGAAAAATGAAGAAAAAAGGAGACATCAATGATAAAAAGGCATCAAAGAAACAATTCACAGCTTTTGTCAGTTCATTTTTGGCTCTCTCCTTTTATGCCCTCATTCTCTCATACTCTTGCACTCTTAGAGCATTCTTGGAGCATCCTTGGAGCATTATAGAATTCACTTGGATTGGATAAAGAAAGAAAAGGAAAGAAAGGGAGCACAAGGAGGCAGTTGGATCAACAACTAAAACAGGGATACTTTGTAGGTAATAAATTGCATGTATGATTTCCTTGATGATTTTGGATGCATGGTATATGCATGTGATTCCTTGGTTATGTGTTGTCATTTCCATGGATATTTTCCTAGATTGACAATTGTTTCAGCCTTTCCTTTCCGTTACTTAGATAGCCACGGTGTTGTTGGTTTCCCACTTGTTTCCTAATTGGTTCTCAGGTCCCCTATAGTTATGGGTTAGAACAAACACTCTGAAGCACTGGAACAACTTGGGTTGAGTTACTAGTTCCTGGAGCCTGTAGGTTGGGACAAACAATATGGAGCCTTGTGGGTTGAGTTATTAGTCCTTAGATCCACAGATTAGAACAAATTCTTTGAATCCCTGATTTAGTTGTGGGTTCAGTTACTAGTTTCTAGAACCTTGAAAAGCTTGGGTAGAGATCGATCTGGTTGATGTTAGTGATTTTTGGACTGTATAGGTGAGATAAATGTAGTTGAGGGTTGAGGTGGTTTGGCCTATTGAAGCCCTAGTTAGTTTTTTTTTTTTTTTTTTTTTTTTTTTTTTTTTTTTTTTTTTTTTAATGCTTATGATCCTACATTCATGCTCGAAATATGGAGTGAGGTAGATTGGCTGAAAGAGAGATTTGGTTCAGCCTAATATATGGTCAAGTGGTACGTGGAAGTCCCTAACTTGGTTGGCATTTTCATATGTTAATAAGAGTTATTTCCTATTGTGATCTATGAAGACTTGTATTGTTTATCATGGATGATTTCTTATGGTCTCTATTTTGGTTATATGATGTATTCTATCTATGGCTCTTAACATGCTTTTACAAGTCATTAAATGTTTGATGAATGCATTTACTAACAAGTGTTATTCCAGCTAGTTAGAGAGGGCTTGGATCCTTCTTGGTGATTCTTAGATGAAGTTCAGATCCATGTGATCATATATGCATTCATGACCTGTAGCTTTCATGTTTACCATATGTTTGACGAAATGTCTATCATGGATTAGCCATGTCTAAGTCAAGTTCTTGCTTGAGTTTTGATTGGTTGGCCTTGTCATCATCTTTTTTATGTTTATGGAAAGTTATAGGAAGTTATGGGTAGTGGTCTGGAGGCTAGCCTAAAAAAATGGCTCGGATCTCAAAATTGTTGGCACAAAACTAGAGTTTTTGGATCATAATTGCATGGAAGCAGGCCTATAGGTGCGATTGGGACCCCATAACCACATTGATGTTGTGTTTTGCATGTGGTTAGGGAGTTTCCCTAATGAAAAGAGCTCCAGCTCAGGGATTGACCATCTGGAGTGGTTTGCAGCCTCCAGAGTGGTTTTTTGTCCTTGAGGGATGTTTTTAAGTTGTTGGTGTGTTGACCCCACTTCCATAACTAGATATTGGAGGTTAGATCATATCATAGTGACACTCGTCTCATGTTTACCCTAGCGAGCTTGTAGAAATGGGTAAATGTGGGGTGGGGCGGTTACATGGTGGTATTAGAGCTTCGAGGCTCAAACACTTAGACTGAATGGGATAGATGTGATTTTTATGCATGCATAGTGGGTCAGACATGCATCATAGTGGCTATGGTTGTCATATATATACTCGTCGTTACAATTTGTGTTATCATGCATGATGTTGAGATGATGATATATTGATATGATTGATGTCATCATGCTAATTTAGGTTGACTTGTGCAGATATGATAACCTCCCCTGAAATACACTAAGGTATCATTTTGATTATGTTTTTTTTTGGTTTATCTAACATGACATGTTTGCAGGAGATATAATATCAGAGATAAAGAGAAGAATGGTGGATTATAGTTCACATGACTCCTCTTACAGGCCTGATGTGAATTCTATGGAATGTGAAAGGTTAGTTGAGCAGCAAGGAGAAGAGTACTCTCCTAATATAGCAGGTTGATTGAGGCACATGAAAGGCTTGTTAGAGATTAATGTAATCGTCCTTCAAAGCCTTATAGATTTGCATAAGCAGGGACAACTAAGGATCAATCATGGATAGGAGGAAAAGACTAACGGGGAATGTTGTAGCACATCTTGTCAGGATACAGGTTGGACAAGGATGACACAGTCAGAGGTGGAAAATCTTTGGATACACCTAACAAGTGGGCTACCACTCATGGATTCTATTATAGCTTCGTTTCAAAGATACATCATCATAATTACTTCCAACATCTTTATAGGAGTAGTGAGAAGGGATATTTTCTAGAAGAGTTCAATAAAGACAAGCCTCCTACTTTTGATGGGGATGTACAGAAACCATAAGATGCAGAGTCATGGATTCTTGGGATGAAGAAGTTCTGCAGATTGCATGATTATTCATAGAATATGAAAGCCAAGATAGTGATCTTCGATCTCAAGGGAAAAACAAATATCTAGTGGGAAGATGTGAAGCTTGTTAGAGGCATCTGGATAGAGGAGTTGGAGTGGCATGAGTTTAAAAGACTCTTCATGAAGAAATTCTTGTCCAAGAGATATTATGACGGAATGGCCAAGGAGTTCCACGAGTTGAAGATGGATTCCATGATATATGAAGAGTATGTGACCAAGTTTATGGAGATGTTGAGGTATGTTCCCTACCTCGAGGATGAGAATAAAAAGGTCCAAAGGTTCATCAGTTGATTGCCTTTAGCATTAAAAATCGTATTGAGTATGATGAGTCTCGGTCATTGGAGGAAGTCATTGGGAAGCTAAAGCATTGTTATGAGAAGTCTAAGTGCCATTAGAGAAATTTTGAGGTCTGAAATGGGCCTCCTAAGGAATATTATAAAATGATAGTGGAAATAATAAAATAATATTGGATTACATCATCGAATTTTAGAGGGAAAAAAAGAAAAACTACCTTTTCAACTTATATCCCTACGGTTTTAGTCAAATTTCAAGCAAGACCACTCCTTGGATGCATAATTTAATTTTTCATCCAAGGAGTACCCATGTTGCATACTTTTTATGGACCCTACTACACGAAAATGAAAAATACATGAAAAATGTGATTAAAAAATAGAGAAAAAAACTATTTTTTTCAACTTATCTCCCTACAAATTTACTTAAATTTTGATGAGGAGCACTCATTGGATGAAAAATTTAATTCCTCATCCAAGGAGTACCCATTTTGCATAATTTCGATGGACCTTGCAACACAAAACTGAAAATTACATGAAAAGCGTGATTTCAATCACATTTTTTCATGTATTTCACATTTTTTCATGCAGCAAGGTCCATCTAAAGTATGCAACATGGATACTCCTTGGATGAGGAATTAAATTTTTCATCCAACGAGTGCTCCTTCTCGAAATTTAAGTAAAACCGTAGGGAGATAAGTTGAAAATACGAGTTGAAAAAGTAGTGTTTTTTTTTTTCCTCCAAAAATGATGAATCATCCCCCATGGTTGAAATAATCATCTTGAATCCTATTGGTTCTTATAAATTTGATATTGGTTGTACATTTTTGTTTTGAGGCCCATTTTAGACCTCAAAATTTCTCTAATGAAGTCTAATCCTAAGCAGGATTGTAAAGGTAATGAGAAGACTAAAGGGAAGTGGGCTAAGAAACGAGGAAGACCTCATGATGTAGGTGATAAGGAGAATGTAGCACCTTATAATAAGTTCAATGCATTTGAAAGAGGATATGGATTTTAGCCTAAGGAGAAAAATAAGGGTGATGGTAAGAAGCCTTTGCAGTGTTGGACTTGTGGTGGAGAGCATTGTAGGAGAGATTGTCCATTGCATTAGGGTGGAAGGCCTTAGATTTATAGTGGTCAGGAGGCACAAACAATGGGAAACGTTGGGTAGAGTATCCCTCAGATTTATGGAGTGGTGGATAACAGGAAAGCTGATTACCAAACATCTATTATTAATATAGAAGGTAAGGTTCATGATCAAGTTATTTCTATGTTGATTGATATTGAATCTAATTATAGTTATATCAGTCCTGACCTAGTAGATAAGTGTTGCTTAAATAAAAAAGTGCATGGAGAATCTTAGTTGGTGCAGTTCGCTACAAGTACCAAGAGAATACTTCATCATTGGGCGATATCTTGTGCATTTGAGTTGAATGGTATGCCTACATTAGCACATTTAAATGTACTTCGTTTGGGATCATACAATATTGTTTTGAGCATGGACTAGTTGTTCATTCACAAGAGTAAAGTGGATCTCTATGACAAGGCTATTGAGTGCCTAGATAATGATGGAGAAAGGAAAGCCTTGTAGGGAAAGAAGAAGCCTATATCAGTGAGAATAGTTACAACTATGTAGGCAAAGCGCAATTGCTGGAAAAAATGTGTATTGTTTGTAGTTCATATTTCCAATGACAATGGGAAGGATGTTGAGGATGATGAATTCCTGAAGAGGTATCATGTTTTGCAACAGTTTCAGGATGTATTTCCAATGAAGATTTCAAAGTTTCCTCCTCATATAGAGGTGGAATTTTATATTGAGTTGATGCTAGGAACAACACCAACATCTAAGACATCGTACAAGACGAGTACTCCATAGTTGGTAGAATTGAAGTTGCGGCTTAAGAAAATGCTTGAAAAGGGATACATAAGGCCAAGTGTGTTTCCTTGGGGTGCACCAGTATTGTTTGTAAATAAGAAGGACAATAATCTCATGTTGTGCATTGATTACATGTATTGAATAAGGTGACTATAAAGAACATGTATATGTTGTCAAGGATAGATGACTTGTTTGATCAGCTAAAGGGAGCAATAATGTTTTTGAAGATTGATTTGAGATCAAGATATCATAATGTGTGCATCAAAGAATAATATATTTACAAGACTGCATTACATACCATGTATGGGAATTATGATTTTGTGGTAGTTCTATATGGTCTTACTAATGCTCCATCCACTTGATGTGCTTAATGGATAGTGTGTTGCGTCTTTATACGGAAAAGTTTGTGATAATGTTTATTGATGATATATTGATATGCTCTAAGAATGAGGAAGAGCATGTAGAGTTCCTAGAAACATTTTTGAGGTTGTTGAGAGAGAATCAGTTGTATCCTAAGCTTAGTAAGTGCAGTTTCTTTCAGTCTCAAATTCACTACTTGGGACATGTTGTTTACAAGGAGGGAATTGTTGAAAAATGTGCAACAAGAAATGTTAAATTTAGAATGTGCTAAAAATAGACATGCTAAAAATAACATGTCTAAAAATAGCAGTTTGGCTAGTGAGGTCATTGGTCACATTGGGTAAGAGGCGAAACTGCTAAAAATAAAAAGTTCTAAAAATAGCATTTCTGGGTCCCTTCCTATTTTTAGCAGTCCCTAGTCTAACTATAGGAAGTAAAAACGAATTTGGTCTTAACAACAGTTTAGAATATTAATTAATTAATCTCCATGAGTTAATTAATTATGGAAAATTAAACTTGAAGTCTTTGTGAGATCATGCAATTATTTTCTCCCTTGATTTAGGAATTTATCCCTT